>JAOCNB020522067.1:0-14437 GCA_026546465.2 Palythoa caribaeorum
CATTTCTCGTTCTCCCAAACTTCCACTCGTGTTTGTATAACTCGATAGAAACACGGTACATGTTTTTTATTTCTTAAGTGTGGACGCAGATCTTTTTATATATCTTTTTACTTAAATGAAAACGGAGGTTTTCGAAAACGCATTAGTGTGGACACTTCCTAAAATTCAATTACACTTATTCTTTCCACACTTAAAAGTTTTTTTTACTGATGAAAACCATAGAGGTCTTTGTTTAGTTGATACTGAAACATATATCTTTATCAGTTATAGTTTTTTGTTTATCTAAAGGATCTTTTTAAGCTTCGCCAAACATTTGTCAAAAAAGTCGTCAGACTTTTTAATTTTGAGGCTTTCGCGTGTGTTAAAACAATAAATTATGATGAAGGCTGTCAACAGCACAGTGAAACACCAAGCAGTGTAAAACCGTGGAGTTGAATTTTTATTGTTTTTAGCTTAAGCCATACTGCCATTTGCAATAAAAGAAAAATCACAAAATCTTGAAATGTCTTTCAAATAATTAAACCACGTCCCAAAAAAACATACATTAAATATGTGGAGTCATTTCTTTGTAAGATAAAAGCGGCATTATAAACAAGCGCAATTTTCCGACATATTCACTGCAATTTATTTTGTTTTTTTCTATTATCTGATCTTGTATAAGAGGAACCGACAGACACATTAAGCAAATAACAGGTGTTAAGTCAAGAAAGAAATCACATAAACTGCAGCAAATGTAAAACTAAATAAGTTTCCGCAGCTAACATTTTCCACGTCCATAAAGCAGTAAAAAATGTTGAGAAGATATTAGGTAAGTTTGTAGCATACACTAAAGATAAGTCCAGTAACTTAAGATCAAATGCGACAAAATCAGACCAGTTTTCACAATTTCCACTCCTAATTAAACTTTGATGAAACACAATTGTTTCGCTGACTGGATACGCAATATTAAAATCTTTTGAGATAATCCAGTTTGTAACTCTAAAGACAACCGTAGCTAGGTTGGGACAAGACTATGATTAAATTTTGCCGCAGCGCTAGCGCTTTCCACGCGACATTAAAAACTGAAAATAGTAAGAAAATCAAATCTAACCTTTACCTTGGGCTTAAGGTATAAGGCATGGATAGAGTTTTTCAAGTTTGATTCTCCCTGTTTGACTTGTTAAGGATGCTGAATTTGAACTGACGCCGTAATTTTTGAACGAGCGACATTGCTCGTAAGTTTTGCAGTTTGAGCTTCCGTTGACCATAAATTTTAAAACATAAGTATCTCTCGAAATTCCCTTTGCTAACGGGCGCGGAATGTTTTGGACTGATGTTAGATTTTGGTTTGTTTGTATCGCTCTAACTTTTAAAACTTGCAGAAAATTCGGCAAAAAAAGAATGAAAAATGGAAACTATACTGTTAATACCAGATTTTCCATCCATTAAATTTTTGTCAGAAAGACTTGCAAAATGAGAAAGAGACGTGGTAATGGCCAGTTGAAATATTGTACTTCGTCTCCACGTCTCTTTCTCACGTTGTAAGAGTAGTTTTTGCAGGTCTTTTGGAAAAAAATAAGTTTTCATATTATTTCAACTGATCATAATCTGATCCAACGTTGGCAAGGAAATTTATTGTTCACGGATCTGCACTGATGCTGAAGCTTCTCATTTGAGATTCTCCATTATTCAGATTTGACACCAATCGATCTGGCTGATATTAATAACACTTTTCATATATATACACGCTTTTGTTAAAACAACAACAATGAGGCGCAAATTGGTCAAAATTTAAGAACAATTTAGTTAGTACTATTGTTAATGTTCTTCTTCTGAGTTGTAATTACTTACATATGTAAATCGTAGAGCTCTCGTAATATTTTGTAAAAAACTCATGTCGTTAAAGAAGTATTTATAAAAGTAAAATTTAGAGCAAACTCAGGGTGAGGGTCAATCGATAAACAAAGATTTTCTGGGAGAATCTTTACCAAAACTTGCAATGTATAGCTTTAGCAATACGGCATAAAATTAAAAGACAAAAACATTCACTGTAATCTGAAACCTAAAGACTGTTCAACAAACAATGAAGGTAGTTCGTCATCGAATATAGCCATACAATTTATGTGTGGTGCAAAGCATTTCGTTTTCCAATGCTTGTTTCTATTTTGTTTTCAATAAAAACTGCTCGCAAAAAGAAGAACAAATTATATAAAAAAACTAATTCAGACTTGAATTTGAGGCATTTGTTATTTTAAAAAGTTATAAACTAATACTTAACAATGGTAATGAGAATGCGGCGCTTTTGTGGTTCGGTTTTTAATTTAGTTACAGCATCGTAGAGCTTCGCGATCAATCGAAGTCGGCCTAGCATTAACTTTTTACTCGTCCTGAGGAGTCGTTGTCGGTCAAGCATCATATCGAGGCATTTTGAGTCATCCGACCGCCGAACGCTCAGTGAACACTCGACTGTAAAAAAGTGTGCAAAGAAGCGTTTACGCAAGATATATGTGGTACTGTAGTCTCACCATACTCTTTACTGTTAGTTCTTAAAATTGCGAAGTACGTAACTTGTCAAGGCAAAAATCAGTCGTCATAACCGTAAAAAAGCACTATGTTGTAAAAAGCTAACAAATTTAGTATACTAAATTCTTTTAACATTGGAACCGGTGCGTATGACCGGTTTCTGCAGGGTTAAGTAGAAGAGAGTCATTGTTTCCCCCTGGACGGGACACTAATCTGTCGCGGGTTGCCCCCTAGCAGAAGCTGGTACTCGTTTTAACGACTTCCTAAAGATGGAAAATTGAGTCAACTGTAGCGGAAAGGTCATCTAATGTTCAACGCTCGATGGAGCCGGTCGTAGTTTGAACCTGAGACAAAGAGCACCTGTTCTGAGCTACAATCGACGTCAGAATGCAAGACATTTAGATATTAACAAAAAGGAAGTGCTTCGAAGTAAACTACGAAACTTGCTAAGCTTTTTCCTTTGCAGTTGCTGTTGGTAATGTCCGCCAGGAAACTAAATCCGCAATATAAAGAAAAAAAGCAGCTAAAATCTCCCTTAAACTAATACTATCTACATTACCTATGTTTTGGTAAAATATAGTTTTTACATAAAGGCGAGTTTCTGTTTACATCTTTTGCCTCACTAGCATACGCACTCTTCTCTCTTATTCAGCTAAAAAAGCAAAGCTTCTGAATAATGAAATGGCTTCTAAAAATATGAAATTGATTTGCTGAGAATTAATTCTTTCCGTGATGTGGTTTAAAAACTTGGAAATTTTAAAATGTATGGGCTCATTATTGTTATTGCCTACAACTCTTCTGAATTTTTTTTAGCAGCGACTTCCTCTTTGAACCTACACATATAAAGCCGAATGTTCGGTTACTTATTTCATATGATAAGTATTCCCAAGTTTTAAAGTCAGTTGTTGTTTATCTTTGTTCTTTCTCCAACTTAAGTTGTATGCTAATGAAGCAGAATGTAAACAATGACGTCAGCAGAAACTCGCCTCTACGATGCAAACAAGATTAGATTTCAGTACTTGCTGACAGCATCTTTTTTGTGTAACCAACCAAAAACTAAATCAGCCCCTGCAATTGTTTTAGTCACTGTGTGATGATCAAACCGAAAAACGTACCGTCGGTCTTAGGCTGTCGCTTTCTAAATCCCTATTTTAAAATGCTTTTCCAAATTTTACATAGTCCTGTTAGGGAAAAAAAGTATTACTACCGCTTAGACACATTTGAGCAAATATTCATTTCAAAAGCACTTTTTCCCAAGTTTTAGTCTTGACTGTAACAAGTTTCAAAAGCAATTTCCAAGGTCCTAAACTCGACATAAGTTGAGAAAAACAAATGAGCCCTGATAGGGAAGAGATCTGCTGTAGCCTATTGCTAGTTTTAGCTTGGTTAACACTAGCGACGGAAGCAGAGATAGAGATGGAAAAGGTGACAGAAGCTATCAGAGTTACGTCCATGTGACAAATCAATCGTCATGACTGAACGAAAGTCGCGACGAAAAGAACAGAAACATTCCTTTCCTTCCGCCGAGCTTCAGCTGCTGCTACTGTCTCGGTTTTCCTGATTCGCACTAGAACGCAAGGCTTCTTCCGTCTCCTCTTCTGCTTCCGTCGTCAGTTAATGTGAAACAAACTTAAGCAACTCCTGGGTTGCGTGGCAGGCAGGCAGTAGCAGTCGCTCTAGCTTTTTGATCTTTACAGCTTTTAAAAGGTTCACAATGAATTTTTCCAAACAGCGCTTTCGAACTTGTGAAAACACCATGTCATGCGTACCTTAATATAAAGTTTACCTAAGCATTCGACAGGGTAAATAACCGCGAATTAAAGGGCGAAATAGATTAAGCTACTATTCTGATCTTCGTAATAAGAAAATCTCAATTTTCAAAACTGGTGCCAGCCTGTACGGCGAGGTAAAACAGTCGCTGACATGAAATGTTGCTTTTAAAATCATACCACTATGACATGTACACCATAACAACATTATAAATCCCGACTAATTTCTTCCGTCTGGCTGCCTTCCCGTTTAGATTGTCGGAGAAATGACGGAGGGCGACTCATTCGGTGAGTTGGCGCTACTTCACAACACCAAACGCACCGCCACAATTATCTGCAAAGAACTCTCAGAATTTCTGCGAGTGGACAAAGAAGACTTTGATGAGGTTTGAAAATATTCGTTAGTTTATACAGTTGCCATCTGGGAAATTAACTTGTTGACTGGAACTGAGATATCTAGGGTCGTTAGGCATAGTATAAATACCAGTATTTCCTCGAATAAACGCCGCCCTCGAATAAACGCCGCACCCTGGAACAGACAATTAACTGAAGCATCGAATGTATGACGTTCGCTTTTTACAAGCGCAGAGCCGAGTTGTTTTTAAAAACTGTAAGTTTAAAGTTTGAAAGGCACAGACAAAAATCCGCAACATCGAATTTATCTGATTTTTTACGCGTTTACAAGCGCAACAAGTTGTAGTTTTAAAACTGTAGAGCTTGATCGGTACAGCCAGACAACGAACTGTATCATTTTTCTACAGCTATTTAAAGTAAAGCTATGGTTGGTTGTTTAAAAAAAATCAACAGCATTTTAAATAAACGCCGCCCTCGAATAAACGCCGCACCCAAATCACGAAAAATTTAATAATCGCCGCGGCATTTGTTCGAGGAAATACGGTATTATAAGCTGTACAACTTTCATAAGAATTCTTTTCATAACAGCCACGAGTCTCACAAGCCCTAAAAAGAAAACATTTCTAAAAATCATGATCTGGCTCAATTTTATTATTCACATTTCTGAAATGTTCCAGTATGGCATAATTAAGAACCGAATTTACTAGTTCTTAAAAAGAGAAGCGTGTTGTCGAGACGTCTGCATTTTCTTTGTTTTAATTCAAAATAGTCTTTCATACTTCACTGTCGCCAGCCACTGTCATAACAAAGCAACTAGGCTCATTTACCACTTTACTTATCGGATTTCTATTTTCCAAACGAACAGTTATTCCAAGCAATCCGTTCTGAACCACGCACATTTTGTTTGCATTTCAGTTTAGCCGAATGTTTTGAAAACATCCGCCAAACAACACAATTACAACAAAAACGGCGACATGTTAAATTAGATGGACACCATTTTTGTCGCCGTTGCCTTTCAGATAAGTGCAGTGACGTCACTATTCCAGATTATTCTGACTGTTCTGGTATCGGGAGCAGAATAAGTGAAAGAGCATTCCAAGTAATCCGGAATCAGAACAACTACCAATTGAACGACTCTTCCAAGAAATCCATGTATTCCTATTCCGTAATAGCCCAAACGAATGCACATTAGCCCTAGGGTTAGGAACAGGAACAAGAATACATGGATTTCTTGGAAGATAGCGCGCGTGCATGTTGTGGCGGGAAAACTGAATAAAAAACTACCTGTTAAAAAAAGCATGTAATGCCTTCAGTCCAAAATTTTAAATGAGTTGTGGGTGTGTCGGGAGACTTAAAAGGACCCACGCAATTGTCGAAAATCCGAGAAGGGTAGTGATCCCAATGTTGTGGTCTGACTGTTTCACTGTGGCAGGGTTGCCACTATTTACTGGATGTAAAGTTCAAGGACTTTTCCGGGACTTTCCAGGACCTTTTCAAGCAAATCCAGGACCTTCTCTATAAAATAAAACTTGAATTCTTTACACATTTTTTTTCAAAAGTCCGACAGTTAAAACAATACACATAACATATTAACAAGTTTTAGAAGATTTTTTTCTGGACAAAACTCAAGCCTCCCGGAGTTACAATTTTTGTTTTATGTTGTTAAATCAAAAATATTTTAGCAAACAGCTTATTTTTATTGTTTTTGGAAGAAAAGAAACTTTTTTTGACCCATTCCAGGATTTTCAAGGACCACGACACAAATTTAAGGACTTTCCAGGGCCTGGAATTTTTTCCCCTAATTCCCACGACTTTCCAGGATTTTCAAGGACCGTGGCAACCCTGCTGAGGGTGTTTCCTAATGTTTCAAATACATGTGAGCCGTATGAAGCGGAATATCTAAGACCCTCAACTATCGTCATTGAACTCGGTATGCAAAATGTAAAGCGCGTGAGAGCACAGATCTCCATATGGATCACTGCGCTATATAAACACTACGGGTGATGTAATAAAAAGTTTAAATGCTTTTTCATGCGTCTCAGGTGCTCAAGAAAAGCCATCAAATTGACTGGGAGCGAAAACTTTTGGTTCTCAATTCACATCCGGTGTTTCAAAGCTGGAGCGATCAAGACAAGAAAAACGCTACGCTGCACACCAGACTCCAAGAGTACCCACCAAATGTGGTCAGTATAAAAAAACTCTCTTATTTTGGTGCAGACGCAGATGAAAGAGAGGCGTTTAATATTTTTATTATTGCTCACACTATCCCGGTAGAGAGAATATCGTCCATAATATAAATATATTCGAATATGCCAGCTCGACAAATGCAAATTTGATTGGTTTCGAAACAGTCTGGGTTCGTCCTCAGCTTACATAGAAAAACCTTTACTAGCCCACAAATTGATAAAGTAAAGTAGCCAAAAACGTTTGTTAATCTTTGTAGATCGTTTGAGTGGTTTAAAGTTAAGCCGAAATATTACCCTCCATTGATCCTATTTGTTGGATTTGTTGACTTAAATATTGAGGTTACCGTATACCTTCAGAGGTGTTTTGCGTCAAAACGATACAGTGCCATATATCAAGCTTATAGAGCTGGCTTTCGAACTATACTAAAAATTTTGAATTAAAATGAAATTTTAGATTTTTTTACGTTCTCTAAAAATAAGCGACAAAATCGCCTTTAGAAAGTTACAAGTCCAAGTGATTATTGATGTTTAATGATTTTATTTATCCGCCAGTTTCCAGACCAAAAATGCTAAAAAAACTGTCTGCGTTTTTTCTTGTTCAATTGCAGAGAAACGTTATATCGCTTTTTCGAATTAGGGTTTAAAAATAGTCTGGAGACCGTACGAAAATTGCTTTAAAACAAAAAGTTTTTCGAAAAACAAAAATCGCAGACACGTTTTTGTTCTTCATATACTAAAGAAGCTACTGTTAAAATTTTAGGGGAGACGAACAAAGTCCCTTTGAGTTGGAACTCTCGAAAGGCGATTTTGTTGTTCGTTTTTAGAGAACGTAAAAAAAAATCAAAAATTTCATTTTAATTCAAACTTCTTAGCATAGTTCGAAAGCCAGCTCTATAAGCTTTAAAACAGATGCACTGTGTCGTTTTGACGCAAAACACCCCTGAAGGTATACGGTAACCTTAAGTACATCTCCAGAAAATGTTCATCAGAGCCTCTTTTCTACTTTACTTTAAAATAGAAAATTTTAAGGAGTTTTCAAGGAGTAATCAGGGTCTTGTTTGTGAGTTTTCAAGGAGCCTTAATTGTTAGTGGTACTATTATATAAAACATATTTTTCTATGGTACCTTAACAAACGTCATTTCAAGTTGACTAAAATACAAGAAAGAAATCTTTTTTATTTGCAGTCATGCATATCTTTTTAAAAAAAGGTATAAGAGCCAACAGCGTACTAACAACACAGGAGGTAGCATTTTTACGCTAAAGTGTGGCCACAAAAGTCGTTGAGTTTAAATTCAAGGAGTTTTCAAGATGCCCGAGCTGAATTTCTAAAATTTAAGAGGTTTTCAAAAGCCCTTTAAAATAGCATTTAAGGAGTTGCACAAACCCTGAGTAGTTCAGTGATGTACAAAATATTTGCCTCTGAGAAACCGCAGACATTGTCACCGAAATAAAATGGAGTGGCTGAATTTCCGATGCCCCGGTATATAATAAAAAACACTTATTCTGTTTTAATTTCCATGGATAGTCGCTTTATGAATATCTGACTCGCACCTTGTCTCTTGGTAGATATTCAAACAGAATACGTGATAGATGAAGTTGAATATTACTTTGTAAGAGCCACTAGGCAGGAAAGTGTCATTTTCCATTTTATTATATAATCCACTCAGCAAAGTGTAAAAACAAAGCGGTAAAAGGATTATTTCTTAAGAGGCATTTTCCTCGAGATTAAATCACATGACTCGTTTGAAAAAGGCGGAGGAATTTATTTTGGCCAGGTGATTTTCCATATGCCATGACCCTGCACTCAACATGAAACAACGCAACACTGTAATCTTCCTTGTATTTCCTACGTTTTCTAACCAGTTCACTCATCAACCCCTTCAGATAATTCTGAGCGATACAAGAGATCAAACAAGAGATTACATGTACTTCATCCACTCTGGGAAGTGCAAAGTGGTTCGAGCTGTGACGATGATAACGAAAATTATGCCATCTGGGATGAGTCGCCTTCAGCTGCCGCCTGTGGGCTGTTCAAATCCACAAACAAATTCAGGTCAAACGGTTCAACGGAAATTCCTAACTCTACGCATTTTGGAAAAAGGCGATGTTTTCGGAGTCGGCGAAGATCTAACAAATACCTACATTATCGCTGATGGCTGGGTAAGCTACTGAAAAAGGGTCAATATCTGTAGACAGAATAGTAGACAGGCAGTGACTTGACACAGAAACTGACACTGAAGACTGTCTTCACATGGAAGCGATCCCAAATGGATCCTATCCGATCTCTTAATGGACTATAATGCTGCAGTAACTTACAGAGAAATGTATGGGAAATTCAAAACACGACTGGACCGCTTTCTTATGCAACTTCTTCATCCCTTGAGCCCCCAATGGGCTACAGGGAGCCCCAAGTGGGCTATAGGGAGCCCCAAGTGGGCTACAGGGAGCCCCCAGTGGGCTATAGGGAGCTCCCAGTGGGATATAGGGAGCCCCAAGCGGGCTATAGGGAGCCGCAAGTGGGCTATAGGGAGCCCCAGCTCCGAGTGTGCTACAGGGAGCCCCCAGTGGGCTATAGGGAGCCCCCAGTGGGCTATAGGGAGCTCCCAGTGAGCTATAGGGAGCCCCCAGTGGGTTAGAGGGAGCCCCAAGCGGGCTATAGGGAGCCCCAAGTGGGCTATAGGGAGCTCCCAATGGGCTAAAGGGAGCCCCCAGTGGGCTATAGGGAGCTCCCAGTGGGGTGTAGGAAGCCCCAAGCGGGCTATAGAGAGCCCCAAATGGGCTATAGGGAGCCCCCAGTGGGCTATAAGGACGCCCCAGTGGGTTATAGGGAACCCCCAGTGGGCTATAGGGAACCCCCAGTGGGTTATAGGGAGCCCCCAGTGGGCTATAGGGCCATAAAGTTCATATAAGTGGTTTCTATGACTGTTACTTTTTTTACGGGGGTGGGGTTGTTGGCCCCAGACCTAACCCCCAAACAGGAGGACCAAACAAATTGCGATTACATGCCTCAAATTTTGGCATTAAATTCCTCTGTCTATAGGAAAAGCTTCCAATTTTCACACCATTTTTGAAATTAGAGTTTTACAAACGTTATTTGACATCGGATTTCCATACAAATGTTCTTACAAGTTTTCAGTTATCTTGCTTACCGCCAAGATGGTGTCAGAAACCGTGATTACATGGCGAATATCAGTCATTAATTTTTCACCAAATGTGAAATGGGAATGGCCCAGAAACTAGGACTGCGGAAGCCCTACTTAGGCCGTTTCTGCACAAGGATACTCATTTCATAACAGAGGTTCAAGTAATAACAGCAAATACGGCACAATTTAAGTTCAACATCTGGATATCTAGAACCTAAGAATTCGTATGTTTTTTCCAGGTAAATTGTATTCTTGTTAACCACATCGTCTTCCGAAAAAAGGAGCGCGGGAGAGCATTGGACGAAATGAAAGCACAGTTCGACAACTGGTTTCCCACTGAGCATCAAGTATTTTCGAAATACACAAAGGAGCGAAACTGGAAATTATACAAAAAGAGATTAATAGATGAAGTTGTTCGTCGCCGTAGAAAGCCACACAATACAACTTTTGAGGATGTACCCAAAGTTGTGAGAATTGAAAATCCAATTTACTTTGAAACTTCTAAAATATAACTAGAATTTACATGTTATTTAGATTTGAATTCCTGAAAGAAAAATGTTTGGCAACCTAAAATAGCAACATTAAATTAGTTATCTAAGCACAAAATGCATGTTGAAGCTATAATCTAATGGAGCTCATCTTATTTTGTGTTATATTTTCGGTATACCTCTAAGATGAAGCCCCTTTATTTCAAGCTAACTCGTAACATTACAGTAAAAGTTTGTAGCTGTTTTTGTAGTTTTTCACTGAATTGGAGAAGATATGACTGTCCCTTTTCTACTACTCCCTATAATACGATTCATTATTTCACGGCAGCAAAATCGACGCTGTGGTAAATCTCTCTTTCCAGGCACAGTGTCAAAAGTTCAGACATCCGGTTCAAACTCGGCTCTATCAAGAATTGAATATTAATTTGACCTTGTTTCTGCCAAAACAATTAGGTTCAGCTTTTTATCCTTACCCAGGGATCAACATGAACTTTTCAACTTACCATATTTACTCGAATAAACGCCGCGGCGTTTCTTAAATTTTTCATGATTTGGGTGCGGCGTTTATTCGAGGGCTGCGTTTATTCTAGGGTTGCGTTTATTTCAAATGGTGTTTATTTTTTTAAACAACCAACCGTAACTTTACTTTAAAAAGTAGAAAAAATGATACAGTTCTTTGTCTGGCTGTACCGATCAAGCCTTACAGTTTTATTTACGCATTGTAAACGCATAAGAAATCAGATAAATTCGATGTTGAGGATTTTTGTCTGTGCTAGTAAAAAATGAACGTCATAAATTCGATGTTTCAGTTTGTTGTCTGTTCCAGGGTGTGGCGTTTATTCGAGGGACGCGTTTATTTATATTTTGGCTCTCAGGTGCGGCGTTTATTCAAGGGCGGCGTTTAATCGATGGCGGCGTTTATTCGAGGAAATACGGTACTTGACTAGTGGCTAGTAACAACTTAAATGTTACTAGCCAGAAAAAAAATTTACTAGCCAAGTCAGCGTTGATGTTGGCTTGGTCATGTTTTGTTCTACTAATACTGTCTTGTTTGTCAAATATTTCTTTCAGTACTGATAATAACATGTTCAGTAACCCGTTTACGTGCCATACACGAAAAGTAAACAGTGTTAAATTTGCATCAAGCAGCATGAACAACACTTGCCCAGTAACATAATACGTTCACAATGAAATTCCGAGATGTCTTCCTTGAGAAAGACACAAGCCAAAATGACTAGTGGAAATAAAAACCTTCTGCCAAAACTGAATTTCTGATAGTCTGCGGCTAGCTGGCTACCGTTATAGTGCCGAGCCCTGTTACCAGTTTGGTAAAATAGTATTTTTCACGCTAACGTATTGCCCTAAAACTAAAAACTGTTGAGAGGAGTTGAAATTCAAGCAGTTTTCGTGGAGTCCGAGCTGAATTTCTAACATTTAAGGGCCTTTCAAGTGCTCTTAAATTTAAGACATTCCCATTTAAGGGGTTTTCAAGAAGTCGGAGATGAATTTCTAACATTTAAGGGCCTTTCAAGTGCTCTTAAATTTAAGACATTTCCATTTAAGGAGTTTTCAAGAAGTCTGAGATGAATTTCTAACATTTAAGGGCCTTTCAAGTGCTCTTAAATTGAAGACATTTCCATTTAAGGAGTTTTCAAGAAGTCTGAGATGAATTTCTAACATTTAAAGGCCTTTCAAGTGCCCTTGAATTTAAGACATTTCCATTTAAGGAGTTTTCAAGAAGTCTGAGATGAATTTCTAACATTTAAGGGCCTTCCAAGTGCTCTTAAATTTAAGACATTTCCATTTAACGAGTTTTCAAGAAGTCGGAGGTGAATTTCTAACATTTAAGGGCCTCCAAAGTGCTCTTAAATTTAAGATATTTCAATTTAAGGAGTTTTCAAGTTTTTCCTGATTGATTTTCCCACCTCCCATTAAGTTACAAATAGTTTTTGTTCCTCATTGGTTAAACATAACATCTATGAGATTTTACACAACAAGAATCAAAACATCTTTTAAAAAATGTTCATCAGGCAATGATTTTAATTCATTGGCTCAGGTGGTAGAAGCTTGATTATTCATCAAATTTTGTCAAATACAGTAATCAGTAGTGGTAAATAGATGTTAATTCATCATATAAAGATCAAATATTTGCTCTGGTATAAGTTGAAACTAAAACTTTGATTCTGTACCCGCAGTGTTCATAAAAATCACTATATAACACGTTTTCTGATCATAACGTAATTGTACTCACACTGTCATTATTTTTTGAGCTTTTCAATATGCTTGTTTCTTTCTTCCAAATTATACTTTGCATGCCGATTGAGTACAAAGACTTTTTCTGTCCCCTCCACTGATTCCAAGTTTTTCTTTGAAATTTAATCCTCTTTCTTGACAGCATACTTTGCCTTTCCATTGTCATTAATGATGCATATATGCTACGAAAGAACAGTGCAAAATTAATATTAATTTTTTACTGGAAAAGACATGGAAAAGGGCGTAGAGTCATCAGCAGCAACATTATGACAGTCCTACCTAGATGTCGTTTACTTTCCCAAAGGGGAGGAAGAAGGGAATGACTAACTTAAAATAATTTAGTATTTCTTCAATACAAAAATCATGATTTCACTAGATACATGTATTTGACTACTGTTACTGAATTGGACAAAAAAACTTCTAGTTTTGCTTAAATATTCCATCTCTAATTCTGGCCTAAAGTTCACTGTAGTGACTGTCAATCTTCTGCACTCCAGGTACTTTTCCAAATTATTTTTTTTTTGCGTCAAAGAAAACCTGAGGTACGTCAGAGTTGTAGGTGAAATGCTGCTACCCCTTGTACCACCATCCTTTCTCTTCCCATTGTCTTCATCGTTATCCTTACCATACACAAAACACAAACAGGAAATTTTATGAACCAAAACGATAGTACAATACTTACATTCAGATCTCTAAAGTATTCATTGTAATCCTACAAACAAACAACAAAGAGAATGCTTCACTATCAAACAAAAAAAGCTGGCATTTCACAATATAATAGCTGGGGTGCTTATCACCCCATTTTGCAGTCAAGGACTGAGTTACAAAGGATGTGGCGCAATGAGGTCACACCGAGAGCATGTAAAAGTACAGTGGAACCCGACTATTATGACCACCAAGCCAAAATAATTGGTCGTATTAACAGGGTAGTTGTATCAACAGAGAAAAGGATAATATTTCATGGCTTGTATGTTTCAAATAACTTGTTTTTCAGTTCATCTATAACAAAACGTTTTCACACCAACAATTTGGATTTGACATGTCACAGACTCTTTCACAGTTTGATGACAGTTAACTCATTTGTTGAGTACTGAATTCTTCTTCTTCCTGTCTGCAATCATTCTTAAGGAGTCATCTATTATCCTTTCCTTATGACTGTGTGTCTTGTAGCCCAGCATCTCCTGACAGGTTAATGTAACGGTCTTTTTCACTGCCTTCCATTGCTTGTCTATTGTCTCCTCTTCCAATATCTGCTGGAGACCTTGGAACCTGTTGGTGAGAGCCAGTGAGTACTGCTCCAGCTTGTTTCTGCCTTTCAGAAGTCCTGTATTGAACCTTTGATGTTGGCAATGGAGTTGGCCTGTCTCTCCATTCCAGTTCCTCTTAAGTTTGAGCTTAAGTCTGGCTACAAGAAGATGATTGTACAAAGAAATGTAGGCTCCTCTCTTGACTCTAACATCTTGGAGTGTTCTTCGGAACTTCTTTGAAATACACACATGGTCGATCTGGTTCTCAGTGGAATGGTTTGGTGATACCCAGGTTACCTTGTGGATTCGCTTATGAGGGAAAAGTGTTCCATTGATGACAACGTTATTTGTGGTGCACAACAGCAAACCTCTCCCTGTTGTCATTCATCTGGCCCAGTCGCTGCTGTCCAATGACCTCCTCCTAGCCGTGATTGTTGCTACCACGTGCTTTGGCAATCAGATCACCCACGATGTTGAGGTCTCTGCTTGGGTAA
>JAOCNB020522166.1:0-14433 GCA_026546465.2 Palythoa caribaeorum
TGTTTGTTGAGCAGTCTTTACAGTGAATCTTTTTATGTTTTATGCTGTATCGCTAAGTTTTAGTCAATTTTCTAGCACAAAAACTTTTCTAGTTATCAAGCCTCAGCCTTAGCTTGTTCTTAAATTGTTCTTAAATTTTGGCAAATTTGAGCCTCGTTAACGTTCTTATAAAGTTGTTCTTATAAAAAAAAGCGTGTAAGACCGATAGATGAATCTTTCTACTCTCTTATTCATTTTCTCATATAAACACTCTACAGAGGGAGGCTCGTTCGCTCTCACTGTGCTTGGAAAACACTACGTCAGGAAACAGGAGTAAGTTTAATAGCTTAGAACCGGGCAAAACGTCGAACTTCATATGTGCCGAACTTATTGCAAATAAAGAAAATGCCAGTCGTCTACACGAGCAACTTTTATGTGACAACTTTTATGTTACAAATTTTATTTGCTCGTTTGGACGGGGACAAATGGCCAATTTTTATATGACAAATACATTTGATGAAAAGCTGGCGTGTTAGCTTTAATAGACCCTATGCAAAAATAGCGGCTACTGTAAGATTCTTTTGTCTTCATTCAAATTAGCCCTACTTGCTACCTTGTTCTGGGTAATATAAAATTATTCCTTTGAAAATTTAACTCAAGAATGAGGTTAGTTTAAAATTGCCGCCATATAAAAATTGCCACATAGTTAAAACTGTTCAGATATGATAATTCGACACATAAAATGTGACAAATATTTACGGGATTAATCCCCAGTCCGGCCACTGCACGTGGCCAAAATAAAACTAAACTTTGAACTGTTGAACGGCGGTGTGGATGGCGCAGTGGTAAGATGTCTGCCTTATAAACACAGGGTCCCACGTTCAAACCCCGGCTCAGCCGAGTGTTGAACATTTGTGTGACCTTCTTTTCCGCCAAAGTTGACTCAGCTTTCCATCTTCCCGAGGTCGGTAAAATAAGTACCAACTTCTGCCTGGGGCTAACCTGCGATCGATTAGTGTCCCGTCCAGGGGAAGTCAACACAGATAACACAGAAACTTAACACAGAAACTGGAGATAAGCACCGGCTCCAATGGGTCATTAGGCTTGTAAAAGGATTTAGCTCAACCAATCATAATCCATGAACTACGGAAAGTTAGATTAACGGGTGTGTTAAGTTTATCTTGCCAGTGTTGGAAAGAGCTGTCTGTTCAAACTATGACATGATTGATGGCAGTCAAAACCTAAGTTTGGCACAACGAAAAACTCAACTGAAGCAATGAAAATGTTTTTAACAGAGTAATTGAAAAGACTTATTTTGATTGTTATTGTTTGTGGTTGTTAACCTGCAGAAGCAGAAGTAGAAGCCCACTGCAACAGGAAAGGGTGCAAAGAAGAAGGCAGAGAGACAAGGGAGGGCAGCGTTTCAGTCATTCAGACAGCCCAATTAGAGGTCGCCAAACAGTTAAACCTTCAACATCACCAGATGTAGATAGCAAAACAAGAAGTAAACGCAGAGGGAGTGACAAGGGCTCACCAGGTCATGAAACTGTACGTACATCAAATCGTCAGGGTGTGGCTAGTGCAAGAAGACATAATGAAGTAAATAATGAAGAACTAGAAGCTGCTAAGCAGGGATCAAAAAGACGGCAAAGAAGTACATCACCAAATGAATTGCAGTTTCGTAAGTCGCAGCCAAGAGGTGCGATAGAAGAAACAAGGCAGGGGAGGAAAACAGATTTAACTGAAAGACCAAACAGAAGTAGAAAAACCAATGATTATGAGAAACGAAATGGAAGAAGTCCAGAATCATTAAGAAAAGATAGAATGATTTCGCGCAGTCCGACACCTCCAAGACAAGAATTTGAATCCCCACCAAGGAAAGAAAGAATAAAAGGAGATTCTAGAAAAAGGGTTCGTGGAAGCACTGAAATGTCTCCAGAAGCTAAAAGGCACAGTGAACGAGCTGAAAAGGATTATGATAGGTTTTCTAAAACACAAAGATCTGTTCAATCCAAAAAAGAAACGCACAAGAGAGAAAATGATTCTTATAAAGAAAGCCCTCATTATAGGCAGGAAACACCTCCAATCCCTTTGAAGCAAAATAGGCCAAGAACGCCAAGTACTTCCCCTCCAAAAAAAGCAAGAGAAAGATCTTCAAAGACGGGAAGGTTGAACAGAGATGAGAAAGTTGTTGAAAGACAGAAAAAGAAATCAGTGACACCGTCATCATCTGAAACAAGCTCAAGTGAATCGTCTGATTCAGAATCAGATTCTGAAAGTAGTTCTGAAGATAGTGCCTCGGGAAGTGATACAGATAGCCAAAAAGGTAACAAAACATACAAATCAAGGAAAAATACTATGAAGAATATTCAACATAGTTCGCAAGAGCAACAAAACCAAAATACAAGCCCATCTGCCAGACGAAGAAAGAAATCTATAACTCCACTTGCCCATGCTCCACTCTCAAGTCTCTCAGTGCAGTATCATTCACCCCCATCTTCACCACCTCGACGAAGACATTCACATTCTTCATCACCTTCAAGATCACCACAAAGAAAACCATCGAGAATTAGAGAGCACTATTCACCGAGGAGATCTCCATTTGAAAGAGCAGCTCCAAGACAAAGATCACCCTCGCCAGTTCCTAGGAGGAGGTCAGTTTCCCCTGGTCCAGTAAGATCTCATGTGCATGGCCGATCCCTTTCACCACTTTGGAATAGAAGATCACCATCACCTGTTGAGAGATCCCTTTCCCCACCCAGGAAGTACTCCAAGAGATTGTCTTCTCCACAAAGAAGGTCACCTTCATTTAAAAGATCTCTAACACCACCCTCTCCATCTCGAAGGAGATCACCATTCAGACAACAGTCACCATTACGCAGAAGACGTGTGTCGCCAGGGTGGAGAAGATCACCGGTTTACAGACAAGGATCATTGTCACCCAGAAGATCACCTCAAAGGAGAAGATCACCTCAAAGGAGAAGATCACCTTCGCCAACAAGAGTGCCACGAAGGAGATCTCCCTTCAGACAAAGATCCCCATCACTACCCAGAAGATCACCTCAAAGGAGAAGATCACCTTCACCAACAAGAGTGCAACGAAGGAGATCTCCCTCCAGACAAAGATCCCCATCGCCACCCAGAAGATCACCTCAAAGGAGAAGATCACCTTCACCAACAAGAGTGGCACGAAGGAGATCTCCCTTCAGACAAAGATCCCCATCGCCACTCAGAAGATCACCTCAAAGAAGATCACCGTCACCAAAGAGAATGCCAAGAAGGAGATCTCCCTTTAGACAAAGATCCCCATCGCCACAAAGGAGGTCTCCTTCAACCTACAGACAAAGGTCCCCAGCACCCCGAAGGAGATCATCATACAAACAACAGTCTCCCTCACCTCCACGGAGAAGGGAAAGGTTTTCTTCTTCACCCAAACCAAGGGTGCGCTCTCGGCAGTTCTCCCCACCACAAAAAAGGGGTAGAAAGAGAAGCGTGACACCAGTCAAGAGAGGACAACTAAGAAGTCGTTCGCCATCGAGCCACAGTCCTAACAGACAACAGACGCGTTCTAGGAGGGAACCGAACAGAAGCCCAGTTTCAGATAGGAGTAGTACATCATTGAACAGCTCCTCTGATGAAGAAAAAAGGTATGCAAACAACAATGTTTTTTTTTGTTTCCAATTCCATGTATAATATTGAATTAGTTAGTGATGAAGTTGTTAATTAGCAAATTTAACTTAAGAATAGATTTTAAATTTATATTGTACATAAATATAAACAAACTCAGGGCTTTTGAAAAACTCGAGATGCCTGGAGCTACTTGCTGTAAAATGAAGCAATCGAATCAATATGTGTTTAGAAATATTTTCTGACGTAGTATAAAATTTCTGTGTTAACAATTTCTTTTAAACAACTTTTTTACTGCTCCAGTTCTGTTTATTATTTTTGAATGTTTTAAATAGTATTTGTGTTGGAGATCGAACTTCGGCAGTAAGATACTCCCCATCCAGTTTGATTATCTCCTCATAACGTTGCATTCCCTAGGTTTTCTGGATTGAGAGGCCATTCTAGTTACTACTACTTGCTATTGCTACAATTCATATTACTATACGGTTACAGCTACTACTACATCGTCATGATCAGCGTTGTCATTGCTATTGAATACACTGTTTTTGGTCTCTTTTTGTTTCATTTCAAGGCCCAGTAAGACGAAACATGGAGCATCTCGTAAGTCTTCAGCAAGAGCTAGTTCGAGCTCCAGTAGTGAAAGTGGAAGCAGCAGCGAGAGTGACAGTGGCGAAAGTGAGAGTGATGAAAGCGGTAGCGACAGCAGTGAAACTAACAGTAGCAGCAGTGCAAGTAGGAGCGGCAGCAGTAGCAGTAGCTCGGGCAGTGAGTCAGAATGAAGACTTCATTACACCATTTAACTGATCTGATTTCTGCAAAGCACCATATAGGGCTGTAGCAAGAAAGTGGGCATAGCTTGTAGGGTAACGAACTTGTACGAAGGAATCTTGAAGAACATGACGGATGCTCTTTCTCTAAAGTAATATTAGCATGTGATATGAGGAATAGAATTACAGCCGGTAAAGTCCGACATGGCTATTTTACGTGTCAGCTAGACCCAAGTTGGTGTTCAAATTATAGAGGAAGCTGCGAAATCCCAATAAAAACAAACTATAGCGTAATAGATCTGGGCTTCTGAAGAGCAGCTGCTTGTATGCATTACAAACTGTACAGACACGCACCAATATATTAATAACTGTGTGTTGCTAGTAATGACAAAACAGTTGCCTACACGTTCGGCAGTTTCTGCTGCTACTTTTACAAGAATTAATATGTTAGATGCCAGATTTATAACAGTTATTACAAGTTAAGAAGTTGATATCAGTTTTGTTCACGAGTTTTTAGGATGGACTTGCTATGCACCAGTCAAATGACCCTCTGCCCCCCATCCCTCCCTGCACGGAACCGTGGAGCTTAGGACACATTGAACAAAAAAATTACCTCAAGGGGTGGGGATTTTTAAAGATATGGAAACCTACCAGGATACCCTGGGAAAAACGAGGCGCGACGCGGTTTTTCACGATGCGTATTAACCTGTACGGACAAAAATATTTGGCCCAAGGGGGCGGGGGGTTTTGAAAACATATGACAGTAGTCAATGTCAAATCCCCCACGTGTCCAGGGGGGAAGGGGGAGGTGTCATCTGTCTGTTGCATTGTATTACAAATTAGGGAGGGCGTGCATCTTTCGAAAACCACGAGTTTGAACCAATTTTTCGTTGTTTGAATAAAAAATGCTGTAAAAGCTTCTGCGACACAAAGCTAGGAGCTCCATAAAACAGTACGGGCAATACAATCATTGCTTGGAAGTATTTTAAAGGACTTTAATCTATGACGGATTTTTTTTTCATGTGGCATTTGTTCGCGGCTTTTCCTAAATTGATAATACAGTTGGACCTCGATTATCCGGATTTTTTCTCTGGTCCCAAGTTTGTAATGAATATTAATTAGAATTTTGAACGACTCTTCTGAAATATATTTTTCTCCAAAAGTTGAAAACTGTTTTTAGAACTTTGGTTCTTCTCTTTAAGGTTTTTCTGTTTTGTCTTTTATTTCTCGCACCAAAAAGAGATTTTCTAAAAAGCTAATAACCTCTTGACATTCAAGTCAAATCTATTTGGCCTTGAGATGCTTGTTTTTGTTTCTATAACAAATTTCATGGTCAAGTATATCTTTGAGCGACATGTTGCATGTAATTTGCACATACGCAAAATTCCAATTTCAACTGTGCGTCGTTTTACCATAATAATATTCATATTCTCGATTTTCCGGACTTTGGTCTGGCTCCTGTCCCAAGAAGTCCGGATAAACGAGGTTGGATTATAGCGCCAGTCAATTCTGTGCTCGTGGGAGCCAAGGACGGGGAATATTGTCAAAATGCACACCGAGACGAAAGTTTTTTTTAAAAAACATCAAAACTGTGGGGCATGCATGTCAAATTGTCTATAATGCAGGACTGATAACCACCTCAGCTGCGTTGAAAGCCACACCCTCGGGATAACTTGATGTGTTAATTCCCCTTTAATGTCCAAGGTCCAGTCCCAATTTGCATAAAGGTGTTACTACACGTTTATTGGTTCATATCGTTTTTATTCATAAGTTTTTTGTAATATACACGAACGAGCTAGAGAGCAAGTAAAAGGAAAGGAAATGAGTTGAGAAAACGATGTAAGCTCGTAGTTCTAACAAAAATTTTGAAATTAGAACAGCATAAATTAGTTCTATACTGGTTACAATAGAGCTGAGGAAAAATAACTTTTAGTTTGTCCGATTTTGTTGTCGTACGCCAAGAATAAATTCCAAGGAAAACTCGTTTATTGTTGTATTCGTTGCTATAGGAAAGAATAGGTCATTCACATCAAGTGATCACATGGTACAAATAACGATATACTGGGACGCAAAAGAACCTGCTAGACTCCAAGACAAAACACAATTAACAAGAAAAGTGTGATTTTTCTTTATTTTACATTTCGCAGTGGAGTCTAGCACATTCCTTGCGTCCCAGTATATCATTATTTGTACCATGTAATCACATGCTGCAAATGGCCTGTAGTGGGAGAAACAGTCTTAACCCCTTCTCCTGACGCGTTTTCAAGAGTGTGAACAGAAAAGTTAAAAGCGTTCACTGAATAAATACAAACCTGATCTCCTTGGTTTAAAACGTATTGTACAAATTTTCAAATGGGTAAATTTTGATATGTAATTTTTAAGAAAAGTGCCTCCACCGTGTCAACTTCAACCGTGCAAAATTAAAAAACTACATGTCAACGATGCATCCAAGGAATAGTAATGAGTGATAGTTTTTGGTGACGCGTACCAAAAATTCCTTCAATGGTGAAGTTAGTATCTTTTAGGCTTTTACCACGGGCTGCAGGATATATTGGTTACGAGTGTAACATAAAAGCATAGTATCAAAGAAAATATTCACACCTTAAACTGATGATTGTGTTTTCTTTTTATGCGAGAACTTGGCTTGTTGCTGCGTTCTTTTCCATTACAGCTGCCATGTTGGTTTTAAAATCTTCTCGAAGTTGGCTCCATGCCGTATACGCCGCGGCAGAAGCGCGGTCAGTAACGGTTTTAATCATTACATCATTATCAAAGTTTAAAACTCAACGTTATATTTTTCAGTTGAGTTTTTAATTTTGATAATGACGTAATGATTAAAATCGTTACTGACCGCGCTTCTGCGTATACGGCAGGGGGCCAACTTAACTTCCAGAAGAATTGAAAATCAAAATAGCGGCTATAACGGATAAGATCGCAGCAACAAGCCAAGTTCTCGCACAAAAAGAAAACACAATCATCAGTTTAAGGTGTGCATAATTTTCCTTGATACTCTGCTTTTATGTTACACTCGTAACCAATGTATCCTGCAGCCCGTACTTTTACGTGTCATAATTTTTTTCTAAGATAGCTAAACAAAGTGCATTCCGGTCTAGCTTCAGTACAAACAACACCATATTTGGTACTCCATAAACAACAACTGTTTGTACTTATGCTAGACCAGAATGCATCATGTTCACTACCTCAGAATAGATCTGTGGTATTTCTTTTTATTTCATTTATTTATTTATATATTTATTTACCCACGGAAAATCTCATCAAGTATACAATATTCTTCAAATATTTTATTATTGTAACTACATGTCATAGACAGGCACGCCCCATTGCACACAAAGCGCTCTAAGTCTCCTTGGATAACTGCGGATTTAAAACATTGAATGCGCGAGCGTGACATTTTAAAAAGATTAAAGCGACCCAGTCTAAAAATCCACATGATTGGTCCATTTTCAAATCCTCTCGCAATTCTGTGAATAATGAAACTTGACAAGCTAAGGAGATCTTTTATAGAAGAACTTTCTCTGAAAACGAAAATAATCTAAAAAAGACTTGGAACACTATTAATGAAATTACGTCTAGGAAGCAAAGCAACCAGCATAATAAAATAAATGAATTCCAATGGCTCCTCTATTGTCGATTCACAAGAAATAAGCGAAATGTTTAACTATCACTTGACTTCGCAACTATTGGGCCTAAGCTTGTCGAAGATATACCCGTAACCGAAACCTCACACTTAGAGAATCTAACAACTCAAAACGATGTAGTTTTCAGTTTAAAGAAACCAGTACGCGTAATGTATTTTCTCTTTGATCGAAATTATGTAAATCAAAAGCTACTGGTTTGGACAAAATATCGGCTAAGCTATTGCTTATGAATACTTAGATAAAAATAAACGCTAGGGTTTACACGTAATAATATCTTTACACGGAAATATATTCCCAGAATCATAAAAATAATATGTCGAAATACCAAAAACACAAAAATAACTTCAATGAAGACAACTCGTATAAACTTTAATTTTTACGTAAATTTTAGCTTAAAAGTTATTTAAAGACACAAAGAAATTCTCCGCTTGAATACCACCATTGTTCACCCATATAAGCTATAACAATAAACCCACCTATGCATAATTTACCGAACACAAGACACTCTCACTCCTTTTTAAAATTTTATTGTGATGAAGGCTAACACCAGTGTAGCCGAAATGTCAATGTTTAATACTTATGTGTAAACCATAAAGTTTATTTTATCTAAGTTTTAATTGTGAATTTGATAAGAAACCGATTACCTGAGTTGGCCACTGGTGGCGCTTGAACAAACGGAAGTCCTTACGTTTATCTCTCCCGGCACAATTTTCATTTTCCCGTATTGGCAAAGAAGAATCTTACCGAAGGCAGACCGAAAGGCCTTCAAACGCCAAGCATATAAATAAGGATTGATCGCAGAGTTGAGCAAAGCAAATAACATTACTAAATCGCGTGACCATTCTATCACCGTACAACTGCAAACACGGCAAAGATTGAGTAGATAAGCAAAAACACAGGAAGGCAGGAAACATCCTATAAACACAACCACCATAAGAATAAACGCTCTGGTCATGACTTGCTCTCGTTTTTGGGCTTGTTCTCGAGGTGCATTCACGGTAGAGTCTGAATCTGAGTTCTCACTTATATCATCCCAGAACTGAACTTGTCTGCGGAGATTTCTGGATATTTTCAGCGAGGTGACTGTCAGCACGATAAATGTGAGAACGACCGCAGTATTAACAAACACAAATGAATACGCTATGTACCCCAATTTGAAGTAAATAAAAGGAAAGCTGAGTGAGAAAATCCAAATACAAACCGAAGCAATGGCGACTCGGTTGTAGGTGAGTTTAGCTCGGTATTCTAAAGGAGATGTGATGGCAAACAGTCGATCGACAGCTAATGCCGCAAGACTGAGCAATGATCCTGTACATGAAATAAAAAATGCCATGTGTTCCAATCTGTGGTCCCGAATTATTTTCAATTTCAATCCCTCTCTGATGTGAAACTCCACAGTGAGCGGGTCTGTTATCACACCGACGATGAAATCGCAAGCTGCTAAATTGGCCACAAAGTAGTTGAATGGTGAACGCTTTAGGTCGCTATTAGGATCAATTATTACAGCCAGGACAACCAACAAGTTACCAATGACAGTTGTAATACTAAGCACTGCAGAGACTGACGCAGATGTGAAAGACAGAGCGGTTGGGGCTGAAGCATTCACACACGGATCCGAAAAAAACAACGACATTCCTGAATTGCTCTGCCTTCAATGACAATAAACACAGCCTGGTTTCCCTTTCGATCACTCCAACACAATATCCTCCAACAGAAGTGTTGCGTTATTTTTTAAAAGCGTCACGTTGTTTGTCGGCACACTCTTTGTCCCATGCTTCAACCAAATGCAAATCACACGACATCTCAATGGCCAGCCACAACATTTTCTCACGACAGACTTTAAAAATTGGCGTAAAACACATTAAGATGCTAACATAAATAAATAAACCTTACTATCAAAGCCTTGGATTCCATAGTCCAAACTAATAGTAAGTTTAAATGGCAGTAAATGATATTTTTGCCGAGAACGTGGAACTCTGCGGTGTATGGATAATATGAAATGGCTTGATCATAATGGCTTTTAAACTTTTCAAGCCCTGTCTAAACGGTAAATGTTTTACCGTAAAACATGCTAAAACATTGTTGGGTGACAAAACATTTTTTCGTTTGGCCACTTTGTTTTGTGCTGTTTAAACATGTTTTGACATGTTTAATAGACTGTCCAAACGCGCTAAACATCGCTCACCAAACACGAAAACAAAAGAAATGTTTTAAGATGTTTTATCGAATGTTTGACAGAATTCAAATCTTACCCAACATATTAAAACATGTTTAAACATGTTTAAAAAGCACAAAACAAAGTGGCCAAACGAAAAAATCTTTTGTCTTCCAACAATTTTTTAGCATGTTTTACGGTAAAACATTTACCGTTTGGACAGGGCTTTAGAGCACTTTGTTGAGGAGGCCTCACGGCATTCAGTACTTTCAGTGAACGCATTTAGGTGTTTGAATATATGTGATGCTTTGTATCCAAAGAGGTATCAGTCTTGTATGCGTGTCTCGAAATGGCCTAACCGGTTTTTTTACGCTTACTTCCAAGTTTTTTTTTACATCTATTGTATAAGGTTAAAGAAAGTTTGTTTACGTTTAGTAATATATTGCAAAGAATTAAGATTTCTGTCATCTATCTGGTTGTGGTTGTAGTGGGGGAAAAGGAGGTGGAGAATGGATTATTGAAAGGTGCGATCTGGAATTTACCATCCTTTACTTAAACTTTGTAATCAAGATAGCGCTAACGCGGGCTTAAAAAGAGAGCTATGCAGTAATAGGTATCTGAGCTACTGTAGTGGGGTCTTAACAACAAAATTTAGCACTAGATTCCATTCATCACTCACTGCCAACGTTAATACTTTCATCATCTCTTCACGTGATATCGATCCTGTTAACTACTGTACTGCCTCCATTTTGCCTTGTCTTTTTTCTTAGAGTTGTACTCCTAAAAGACTACCGACGTTTTTTGGAACGTTGATTACTTGATGACTTTTCCCAGAACGACTTTCCGATATTTTTTACATTGAAATGTATTTCTAAGGATAGCACATTCAACCCCCTGTTTCAATTTAAACACGTTTTACATACACTAGTAATATTCATAGATAAGTGAAATGCGTTCGATATTAATAACATACAGCACCTGTACTTTATAATCAACATTGCGACCTCAAAAAACATCGAATTTGATGTCTGAGAAAGAATGCTCTTTAAATTTAGGCCTAACAAAGTGCTTAAATGTGACACCAAGCTGTTTGATTCTCGCTAAACGTGCACTCTGTTTTCTTCGTTTGCTAAATAAAATCTTTCCAAACAACGAACGTAGTTTTTTCAGTTTTTTTTTTTTCACCTTTTGTCTTCAGTTCTTGAATGTTTTCAAGAGCTGCCAAGACAAGGCATAGAAAAATGTTTCAGAATTTTTGTTAATAAACTTGATGCCTTGCTGGGCCCCTCGGTGTTTTAGTTATTTAATTTATCTTTCGCCAAACTAAAAGCAAATGTATTTAATTTGTTTTTATTTTACGTTTAATAGCTTCACATTACCTCGCCCACCTATGGAGCAAACTGCCAGCTGAAATTCGCTCAAGTCCTACTTTAAAGTGTTTATGACTCTTTTTTAGTCTTAGAGCTACAATGTGATGTTACTATAAAAAACATAGGATGAACAAAGAAAGACTTTGCTATCCTAGTGTTTTAGGCATTCAAAAGTAGTGATTTTGCGCCATTTTCAACCCTTGGCCACGCTTGTAGAGGCTGGATACTGAGTTGAGTACAACAAAGGCCTATGACGTCAAGTGAGTGAGTCAACCCCAGCAAACAGTGAATGCTAAACACGCAGCAATTTTGAACAAAATATTTTGCGCCGCAACTTATCACAGCAAGCTTCGCTTGACATGCAGACAAGAACGCACTTATATGACGTCATCAGTGGGCCCAGGCCATCCAAAACTCGGTCAAGAGCACACAAGGTTGCATTTTTGTACTCCACAAATCAAAGAGGAAAATTCCAAATTAGTTCATTTTTCAGAATTAGAATTAGAATTAGAAATACAAATAGAATTTCAGTATAACAAAAAAATTTTTGAGGTCATATACACTTTAGATATTTTAAAGTTATGATTAAAAACACATCTTTATACTTTAGCTTTTAATTGAATACTCAGGATTAAGTTTAACGTAATGCACATAAAGAATTTTATGAATATGCGTATACATAAATGCCACTTGTCTTGTACCACTTTTCCGCCTTGTCTAGATGATATTTCTCGCACAACTTCCAATGCACTGCTCTTGCAACATTGTCATGTCTCCGTTTATATGCATGCGTGCCAAGATGGGCGCGTCAATATTTCGCTCTACAATATTGTTGTATTTTATAGCTCTCATGTTACCATTTATTCCTTTATTGGCTTTTGTCATACAGTTAAGATATTCAACGTATCGGAGACGTGTTTATTTTCTACATATTCGCCTGGAGCAATAAGTTATGTGCTGAAACGGTCCTTCTTAGCGAACACTCCTACAAGACCTGTAACAGCGTGGAGAAGACGTGGTTGCATTTGTATATGCCTTCCACCTAAAGATCTTACAATCTGCATGGACGTTCAGGCCAACCCGGGACCCTTTTTGTCTCCAAAGCTGGCTGACTTACGTTCTCGTATGCCTTCTACTGAGAACTCTCTTCACGAGCGACCACCACCAGCGGACCGAGTTTATAGTCGTGAAGATTTACTTTCCCTTAGGCCTAGAAAATTTGGTAGGGAAATCAAGGACTGTCTACATCAGCTCAAGTTAAATGGCCTACTGAAATATCGTGGCCCCAGGAAAAACAACAGGGGCTGGAATAGTGCTCGAAGAAATCCTATTCCGACTATAATCAATCGACGTGTAAACAAAAGTGAAAATATCTCACAGACCGTACAGAGCACTGTTAATTTTGGAGTTTTACGACGTCTGAAGAAGATGAAACATCCCAAGGTGTACGATATACCTACTATTTTATCGACCAATGTTAGAGCGCTGGCTAAGAAGGTTGATGAAATCCAACAAATTGCACAACTAAATTCGGTTGGAGCCATTTGCATAACAGAGACATGGCTGTCTTCTAGTATACCAGACTCTTGTGTTGCTATTCCTGGTTTTAATTTATTCCGCAAAGACCGTGTAAATACTATAGGCGGTGGAGTTTGTATTTATCTAAACCAAAAAATACCATGTAAACTACTAGAACCCTGCGATCAGGGGGTTGTCGAATCGCTATGGATTTCAATGAGACCGCATAGTTTGCCAAGACAAATTACATCTATTGTCCTAGGTGTTATTTATCATTCAACTAGTAACCGAGAGCCTGAGAATATTATTTTGCGTGATCATATACAAAAGAACATAGACAGTTTCCTTTTAAAGCAGCCTAATGCTCTTGTCCTGTTAACCGGTGATTTCAATCCCTCTACAACTGGATTTCAAGCGAAACATGTCTGTCAAGCAAATCAACTGAAACAACTTGTAACTTTTAAGACCCGTGATACTGGAACTCTGGACTGGTTCTTCACAAATAAACCTAAGCTATTCTCTACTTCCCAGCTACCTAAGGTTGGGACATCGGATCATTATACCATCCTGGCTAAACCAGTTTCAGCACCTCCATCTGTCCATAAAACCAACAAAATAATTGTACGTGATATGCGTGACAGTTCGTGGCGTGCTTTTGGGCGCTGGATAATTGAAAAGGACTGGTCTTTAATTTTTAACGCCCCCTCATGTGAGCAAAAATACCAATTTTTTATGTCAGAGCTAAAACAAGCTATCGACACATTTCTCCCACAGAGGGTCATAAAGAAACATCCAACTGACCGACCTTGGATAAATAACAAGATCAAATTTAGCATATGCAAGCGTCAATTAGCATTTATACATTACGGAAAAGACTCGGATGCTTACCGACACTGGCGAAACAAAGTTCAGAGTGCTATAAAATCAGCAAAACATCTCTATTACAAAAAAAAGGTCGCTGAAGCTGAACAGGTCAATTCTGCAAAATGGTGGAGGGAAATAAAAAAGCTAGCAGGCCAGGATGCAAAGCAGGAGTGGTACCATCAGTTCCTTAATGAAAATATGGACACCAAGCTTTTAGCAAATAAAATAAATAGCTATTTCGTCGGTCTTACGGACCACTTTCTACCTTTGTGTCAAGGAGCTCCTCCTTTATCAGTCCCGGATGAATTCCTCATCTCAGAGCACGAGGCTTATAGATCTTTGTCATCACTGCTGGTTTCGAAGGCTGCCGGACCTGATAATATTCCTAACCGGATCCTCAAAGAATTTGCTGTGGAATTAGCTCCCATTATTAAGGATATATATAATCAGTCTTTGAGGGAGGGTTATATTCCATCTCTTCTGAAATCGTCTAT
>JAOCNB020522267.1:0-14433 GCA_026546465.2 Palythoa caribaeorum
AAAATAATAATAATTGTTTTATTAGCAGCTTAAGTACCTCCATTTAAGAATGTTGGTAAATAGAAGAACATTTGTGTAGTAAAAGCAAACAATCGACATAATAATTATTTGTTTCATTGTTGTATATTTTTAGGTACAATATCCCCAGCTGTGAAGCAAAGCTCAAGAATTTCATGGACTGTGGGTTACTTCAAACCATGGAATCAGTTATGAAAGATGCCCTATACATCTACAATGCTGTAACAAAAATCTGTTACCAACAAGGACACACATACATACCCAAGTACAAGCTGACTTCTGAATATTACCATAGACCATTTAGCCCAGAAGATCACACAGTGACTCACCAGGATGAGGCAATAGAGTACTTGTGTGAAGAGGATATTTTGGGTAAAGAATGTTTGCAAAGTGTTGGCACAATTATTATATTTTTACCCCATTTAAAAGAATGTGAGGAAAACATTGCAGAAAATGTTTCCAATTTAATTATGTCATCAGATTCATGGATAAAGACACAAAATTTTGATTTTGGAGTGAGTATGCATTTTGTTTGTTGTGTTGCTGTATGTGGAATTGTTTTTAGTTGTAATTTAACAGATTCTGTCTGTGGCTGTGAGTTCAATTTCAATGACATTTGCTTTACTAGAAAGTGAGACAAAATTATAGTAGCTGAGTTATTGTATCATATATCTGACACCACTTAAGGACTAACGAAGGGCTAATGCTGGAAACATCAGCTTTCCAAATTCTTATACAGCAACGATAATTTGTTTATCATATGTTACTACAACTTAAAGGTGCCTTGTGATTTTACATCATCACGCCACTAAGTTGTGTTCTTCACCAAGACATTTTAATATCCAACTTGTTTCATTTGACTCAGCTGTCTGAATAATTCTCATCTTCTGCTGTGGGTTAACCTGTGAGGGATTAGTGACCAATACACAAAAGAATGGTTGGAAATGGGCTTTTTTGGAACAGGACACATCCTAATTTGGATAATGTTTATGTTTGGTTGAATTAAGGTTGGCGTATTGGGTCCAGTGTCTAAGCCAGGCCAAAACAAGATGTGCAGCACCCTTTTATTGCTTTTAATGCCCTGTCATTTTGTTAGTCTCAACATGCAGGTGCTTTCTTGTTGACATATCTGACACACTTGCACACGTTCAAAGCATTTGCTTTCGTTTTCAGAAACAACAGTTCTGAGCAAAATACTGAGCCAGCCATTTTATGATTTTGTTGTATGGTGCTTGCACTATCCAATCACAGCACAGAATTTTACTTGCCAGTGGATGTCCTTTTGAGTTTCTTGAACACTGTTAAGCTTTATCATTTTATTGGTTCAAACTGTGGTGTCCTGTAACAAACTAAAAGCTGGAATAAATGGAATAAGTGAGTGATCTAAGATGCTTGAGAAAGGATTAAAATTGTAGCATGACTAAGATTATTTGGAAAGCTGATGTTGTCAGTGTTAGCCCATTGATAGTCCTTAAGTGGTGTCAGATGTGATACAATAACTCAGCTACTATAATTTTGTCTCACTTTCTAGTAAAGTAATTTGGAGTATCATATGTAACCAAACTACACATCTGCCTTATGGCTGAGTGTTACACTAAATTATTATAATTTTTATCATTATCTATAAAAAGGTAAAACTTTACAATCTTCTTAACTAATTTTCGTCATATCTCATAGTGGCTGGTGGAAATCAAAACCTTCTAGCCAAAACTGAATTTCTACTAGTCTGTGACTAGTTGGCTACCACTAGTGTCGAACCCTGTAATAAACCTTTATCAAAACTATCCAAACTTGGACTGGCAGATTTATTTAAAAAAATTGTTGAAACTCTGTTACAGGCAGCAGAGCTTTTGAGTCTGAAAAAATATTTCATTTTGCACAGCACTTTGGAATGGGATGCCTCTTCCCTTGAAATTATTAGATTGGGATTAATATTTCTGTGAATAATCGAGTTTACTTCTATAATAAATATATGATATTTTTTGTATGTCTGCAGGTTTTTGGTGGAGACGAGGACCAGATCAAAGCTGCTGAGCTTATTACAAGTTCTGCTGTTGTTGTGTTGTCAGGCAAAGGGGGATGTGGGAAGACATTTGTTGTCAGTGAGATAATCTCAAATGCTGAAAAACAGGTACAGGGGTAGTGTGGAAAAGCTACAAAAAATGAATCAGATTTTTGAAATGCACTCGTTCTGTTTCCCTTCAAGTTTCTTTCTTTGCACCAATTTTGAGCAAAATACTTTACATCGCAACTTTTCTCTGCAGCAAGCTTCACTTGACATGCAAACAAGAACAATCTTATGTTACGTCATTAGCCATTGTGGGCCCAGGCCACCCAAAACTTGGTCAAGAGTGCACAAGGTTGAGTTTTTACACTCCATAAATCAATTAATTTGCAAAAAGGAAAATTCTGAATTAGTTCATTTTAGATAGAATAAATTAGATTTTTAGATATACAAATGGAATTTCAGTATAACTAAAGCTTTTTTGAGGTCATATACACTTTAAGTTTTTTTCTATGGGGGAATTGAGCATCGCATAAAATTTGCTCTCTAGAGGTATCATGGATGTTTCTTTTAAAACCCTTCTTAAAATGACACATATATTCATAATTTATTGTTTGAAGTTGATATAAACATCTTGTGTACATATTTTTTTAGCCTTATGAGCACAAATTTATAAGTAAACAAATATATTAATTTTTCAATTAAGTGTTTCTGCAGTGTAGTATCAGGAGGTCCCAGTAGTGCTTTGCAAAGTATAAGAAACTACAACACATTGTTGGTTTCTCTCGATAATAAAGAGTTGATGCTTGGTTGTGAAATATATTTGTTTATTTATAAATTTATGCTGGCAATGATAAAAAATATGTTCAAAAGGTCATCATGCAAAATATTGTATGCTAAAGCTATCTAAAATTAATCCTTTTACGAGTCTAAGTTGCTCATTCGACCTGGTGCTCATTATCTGGTTTCAGTAGTGTTAAGGGGTTGAGAGTTGGTGACTTTCCCTGGACAGGACACTAATCTGTTGCAGGGTGGCCTCCAGCAGAAGCTGCAGGTACTCGTTTTACCGACATCAGACGATGAAAAGCTGAGTCAACTTTAATAAGAGAAAAAAGGTAAAGATAACATGCAATACTCAGCATTGCTGGGGCTTGAATCCAGGACCTCGTGACCTGAAGGCCACTGTGCCAACTACACTGCTGTTGTTATTACATGTAAATACAAAATTTATGTAGTGTCACGTTTTTAAGGTAAAGGCAAGAGAAGATCAGAAGAAATTTTATTGAAAATCTAATAAATAAGATGATTGTCACTAAAGATATTACAAGCTTAAATGATGCTGTGTGATCTTTGACATTCATTTTCTAAAACTATAAAACAAATGTACTAAATGAATGCTTTCTGATTTAAGATGGATTCAGATGTAAAGTCTTGTGTGTATACATTAGCATACAGGTTATAAGTTGTTTTAAAAATAAATAACTTTATTTTAAAACTTCACAATTAACCATCCTCTGCAAAAATATTTTAAAATGCAAAACAACCCAGGGCTTGGGGTAGAATTAAAATACTAATCTTCTTTCAATTTTTTTCTTATAAAACAGATAAATCTTGCTCCAATATGTGATGAAGAACCGAGTCCAACCCCTTCTCATGGCAGTTTTCCCCCTTCTAGTGACAGTTGTCATGGAAACAAGAAACCAAAACCAGAACCAAGTGCTGGAGAGATTCTCCTTACAGCACCAACTGGCAAAGCTGCATCCATATTATCTAAGCGCACTAAAATCAAAGCTTATACATTACATTATGTTATTTATAGCTTTTTTGCCTTTCTCAGTGTGTTAAAAAATATGCGAGAAAGCAACAAATCAGATGATGAAATTAAAGAGCAAAGGTGGAAGTTCGCAGATGTTCGAGTACTGGTGTGTGATGAGTGCAGTTTAATCTCAGTCAGGATATTCTCAACCATTTTGAAGCATCTCAAGGAAAATGCCAAGCTAAAACAGATCATTCTACTTGGAGACTGCAATCAATTGCCTTCCATTGAACCAGGCAACTTCTTGTCAGATATTTATGAAGCTCTGCAAAATCGTGGACTGAGTTTGACGCTTAAAACTAACCATCGCTCAGAAGCGTCTTTGATTGTTGAAAATGCAGAGAAAATATCTCTGCAAAAGGTTCCAATTTTTGATACCAACAAAGGGTTTGTGAATTACCCAGTCAGCTCAAATGGTACAAAATATGATATAAATAAAACTGTTAACAGTTTACTCGAGGGTGAGAAATTAGATGAAAGGAATTCCCAGTTTCTTGCATTCAGAAGGAGGGATGTTGATATTATCAATGAGCTATGTGCTTTTCACTACAACGGGCACCCTATGAAAGACAAGAGTGGCAAACTGTGGTTTATGAAAGGAGACAAAATCTGTATTGGAAGGAATCAAATATGTTTTGATTTGAGCACCTCAAAAGAACTGCGCCTTTGTAATGGAGAGATCTTTTTTGTAATTGATGATGTAACTTTTGAAGAACGTGGTAGTAAGAGACGAGTTTTAACACTGGATGATGGGGAACAGCAAATCAAGATTGACTTTTCAGAACTGAAAAAGGCCAAGATTAAACATTCCTGGGCACGGACAATTCACACATACCAGGTACTTATAAAAGCTTAGTGAGATGTCTCAAATTTATGTTCTGTTGAATGGTTTGGATATTATATTAAAAGGGTACATAAAATATTAATCTCATGGAAATAGCGATACTCAAAACTTCTTGAAAAATAACTCAAAATCTCTTATTCAAACTAGCTCAAAATGTCTTGAAATAAATAAAAAAATAATTAAAATAGCTCAAGATTTCACGGAAATAGCTGAAAATGAACTTTGAAAATAGTTGAAAATCTCTTCCAAATAGCTAACATTTTTTTTAAAAAAAAATTCAAAATAGTTTAAAAACTAGCAGAAAATCTCATCAAAATAGCTGAAAGTCTCATCAAAATAGCTGAAAATCTCATCAAAATAGCTGAAAGTCTTGAAAATAGCTGAAATTTTTTTAAGTAATTTAAAATTTAAGCGAAAGGAACTGGACGATTTGGTGCTGGACCACTTGTCGTCATGAACAGCAATATGGTAAAGCAAATGAAAATGATCTATAAACTAAACAGGAAGTTAATAACAATATCATCATAAAAATAGTTTCAATCTAATTAAATCTGATTGGACATCAAGTGTTGGATTTTCACTCTTAAAGCATTTCGAAAATCAAACAATCCAATTTGTTTTTACACCACTTTAAGATGTTAAAGTATTTGGCGAGTTCCTGTGTGTCCATATCACCTCCATTTATATGTCTTCCAATGTTTGTGCTTGTCAATCCATTGATACAGGTGCCTCTGCAGCTTAAAGATCTTAGCTCAAAGATCCGTAAAAACGTCCAACCAATATTTACCAGTAATGAAACTGAAAGTATTCAAAAGGCAAAAGAAAACAAAGTTCCCATTTAAACCAACAAAGTGTGGTCTATAAATTTGAATGTAGCGTGTGTGATGCAGGTATATTGGTTTTACACGGAGGCTCTTGTATCAAAGGATTGACGAGCAGAGAAGATAAAACGTTAGCTGTTTTCACACTAGAAGACGAACAACTCGTCGAGACGGGTTTCCTCGTCTAATGTGAATTAATGATGAAGAACTCGTTTGGCGGCAACGACAACAATTTAGATTTGGACGCGTGAGTGTCTAGTTTTATTATAGGAAACGGCCTGGTTCAAGTTATGTGTGGTTACCAAGCAAAAGATAAAGCGCTTGTTTAAAAGATGCCAACTAACTTGTTCTTGTTGGGATCAGGAAAACGCAAGTTAACTGAAAACCCAATTCAAGTGAAGAATTTTTGGCATCAAAGCTAATTTTTTGGCATCAAAGCTAATTCTTCTAGAAAAACAGACTTCGCTGGACACGCATGCGCAGATAGGCTCACTAAACGAGATCATTGACCTGTTCATGGGTTTCATTTCATCCAGGAGAAACTTGAACATGCTTGGTAAACATTCCAAGTTTGGTTTTCACGCCTCGGGCCCTGTGCTTGTTGCAGCGGTCATTATCTGCTATGTTTTATTTTTAACCACGTCAGAACTACGAATTATATCATGATAAGTCCAATTACATTGGCTGATATGATTTCGCTGTGTATAAAAGTCTAACTGCCTTAGGTTCTTAGGATTACTTGATATGTTTGTGTTGACATCACTAAGAGTGTCTTGTTCTACCCTCCGGTTATGTGATAGAATCTCTTTAAAATAGCTAAAAATTTATTGAAAAATAACTGAAAAAGTTTTGAAATAGCTGAAAATGTCTATAAAATAGCTAAAAACGTTTTCAAAAAAAGTTGAAAATCTCTTCAAACTATCTGAAAATCGCTTCCAGTTAGTTGACATATGTCTTTAAAATGGTTTAAGATTTCCTAAAAAAATAGCTGAAAATGTCTTAAAAGTAGCTGAAAACTCAAAATCTCTTGAAAAATGCAAAAGCTGTCTTGAAAAATAGTTGAAAACGTCTTGAAAATTGCTCAGAATTAATTAATTTCAGGTTCCAAAAGGGGTTCTGTTTTTTCCTTCTTCCTTTTAATGTATATGGTCTACTTCAACATTATGGACCTTGTAGTGTTGGTGTTCGTTAAAAAAGTTAGGTGCTGTTGTGTTTGTAAACAAAATTACAATACAATCAAACAACAAACAAGAAAAATGATCATAATAGAGTGCAAGTTCAGTTAGTCGCTATGGAGGTAGGCCAAAGATTGACTTTGAAACGTCATACAGAAGGGCCTTAATGACCGAGTTAGGCAGTTAAAAGTTAGGTTCCAGTTTCTACGTGGTTGTAGAGTAAAGGAGTACATGTGTTCTGAATTGTGGAACTTTATAGGCAAATGTGTTTAATGTGCCTTGAAATCTTTGCCATTGATTTATGTTTAATAAATCTTTTCCCATATCGACCAAACCATTGTGAATTTTAACAAAGGCAGTGAGACTTCTTTGGGCCTGACTCCTTATTCGGTTATTAGAGAAATTATGGTAATTATTACCAGTAATATAAATTTTATTGTTTAATTATTGCTCTTTATTTTTCTCAGGGGTCAGAGACAGACACTGTTGTGTATGTAGTTGGTAGTCCTTTTTATCAAAACTGGCAGCATGTGTACACAGCAGTCACACGTAGCAGATCTAAAGTGTTTATCATTGCAAATCAAAGTTTCCATCTAAAAATGGCAATTCGCAGTAAGCCCTTAGAACGGTATACAAGACTAAAGGAGTTCCTGGAGAAGGAAACCATGGAAACAGTTACCTCTTGTACTGGCGTGTCCAGGTATGCAGTAACCTCTTGTACTGGCGTGTCCAGGTATGCAATAATCTCTCGTACTGGTATGTCCAGGTATGCAGTAATCTCTCGTACTGGTATGTCCAGGTATGCAGTAATCTCTCGTACTGGTATGTCCAAGTATGCAATAATGGAAATAGATACTATTACTTGGTTATCACTATTGAAGTTTGTGGAGTTACTACTTTATACTATCTGTAACCTCTCGTACTGGGTTCAGTTACTGTGGTCACATAGTGGGTGGCTCCACCTGAATTGTTCTTCAATTGGTACAGGACTTAATGGAGCCGAAACCAATTGTAGAATTGCACACAGTTTAGGTATCCTGCTTATGAACAGTAACGTTTTGCTATTTATTTTCAGCAGCATATATAGTTTATGTCTGTTCAGATATCAACACTAGTACTTGGTTATCACTGTTGTATTTTGACGAGTTACTACTTTATACTATCATCCAAATGTTATATTGTAATTTCAGAGTGTGAATTTGAGTGTGCGGAAATATTTACTTCGTACTTTTACTTTTCATTAATAGTTGCATAGCACAAAAAAGATAAACAGATATAATATCATTGATAACGAAAATATTTATATAAAAAATAGGAAAAGTTAGAATGTGTGTGCTGCAGGAAGCTTGAAAAAACATAAATGAATTTCCCTAAATATACAGTTACAGTATAGGCTACCAATCAAAATAATACATAAAAAGTAAATAAAATTATAAACAAACAGTTTTAAGGATTGTTGTAGTAGATTTTTCCAGGTACGGTTCAATCATCACTAAAAATACTGTAGAAAGAAAATGAAGCAAATGAAAGTTTATTGGTATTTTTAATAGTTGCATAAATTTTCTCATTTCACATATAGTGGACCACTGGAAGTTCAAGAGACAGGAATCGATAACTCAGACTTCACTGCAGATTTCACTTTAGAGGACCAGTCCCCAGCTGCTGCCACTGTCACTAATCCCGAAAACAGCCTGTCTCTCCCTGAAGAATGGCAGGATGAGTTTGGCAGTAGTGACGATGATGAACTGTTAATGGCTACTCAACAAGTCGAAGAGCAGTTGTTTAAAAAAGGTGAAAATTGTTTAATGTACGCGTTAGCAATATGGATGAGACACATGGCTCCACAGGGAAAACAGGCTTGACCAGTTTACAGTGATAATTCAGTTGTTTCATGTACACTTTTTTGTATTTCTATTCCTGATTTTAACCCCTTCCCCCCTCTATTTACAGGGTGCGATTTTTGTTTTTTTAACTGACCCAGCTGGATTGATTTAATCAACCAGGGCCCGGTTGTTCAAACATCGATTAGCTTAATCATGGATTAGTGAAAAATTGAACAGCAGAATTTTGAGGGCCTGCTTGTGAAAGTTAATTTTTTTTCTTGACAGAGTCACTATGTATTAATAAACCTTTTGTCAGATGAAGTTTGAGTTTAAACTATCGGCCATAATGCACTGAAACAAAATAGGCTGTTAATTTTTAACCCTGGATTAGAGCTAATCGGCTTTTGAACAACCGGGCCCAGGGATACACAATTTTTCCAAATTTCCTTGCTTGGGAATTGCATCTGACTTGCTTCTATATCTACTGATTCAAAGAATTGTTCACCTGTCATTTAAAAAACTGCCATTTCCTCTTCCGCAGACACGTAGCTGACTCGGGTTCTGTTGCAGTGTCATTCCACGTTTGGTATAAATTTAAAACTACTTGCCTTAAAACGAAGGTTCGAATGTTGACAAAAACCTTTGAAGCAAACCTCACTGTTTAGCTATCTCGATCTTGTTCGAGTTTGCCGAATTAAGGCTCCAGTAGCATTAAATCTGGAATATAATTACACAGCCAGACTTTAAATTCAATTACTGCTGAGCAGAATGCAAAGCCTGAGAGAAATCCGCCATTTTTGATCGCTGCAGAATTAAAATTGCTTGCCCCATGCAGTTCTAAGAGCCGTGTTAACAGCCGAACGGCAAGTGACATTTTAGTCCCCTCACAATATCTCATCCTGCACTTCAAGAACGGATGAGATAAAAACGAACTTGTGACATCCATAGTTAATGACCCTTAAACAAAAAAGACTGAAATTTATAAGTGTCTTTAACAATGAGTTGCACTTCCTTTTCCCTTTCTGTAGGAAACTAAACTTCAATCACCTAGGTTAGTGAACAAATAAGTTCGAAACTGCGAAAACCGATAAGTTGAGACGCGTCCTACATTTCACCAATATTACTGAACATAATACTTACGAATAGTTTCCTCCATGTTCTGCAATTAACCTTCTGTTTTCTTTCATGGAAAAATGAGCAAAGTTTGCTGTTCTATGACACTCTAGGATGACGTCACCACCATCTCCACCCAATCCACCAAACCTGGGATAACCTTGGCCACCAGACCCTCCTCTGACATATAACCTAACTCTATCGTTTAGTCGATGGCGCTGTGATTCCTGTTTAAAAACAGTCAACAGAGTGAACTCTAGATAAGACTGCGAGCCCTTACATACACGCTTTCTTTATTGGAACCAGTAGATTTTGCCAAGGCTTATTCTTAATTTTTTTGGCGATTTAAGCCTCAACTTGTTCTTAATTTGTTCTTATTTCTGTGAGAGGTTTTTAATGAAGAAAAAAAACAAATAACACAAGGTATTGGAAAATGAAACGCCTTCAGTTGCGCCACACATGTATTGTACGGCTGAATTTAGAGGGGAACTACCTTCATTCTTTGTTCAGCAGTCTTTACAGTGAATCTTTTTATGTTTTATGCTGTAACGCAAAGTTTTAGTCACTTTTCTACCACAAAAACTTTCCTAGTTATCAAGCCTCAGCCTGAGCTTGTTCTTAAATTGTTCTCAAATTTTGGAAAATTTGAGCCTAGTTGTTCTTATAAAAAAAGCGTGTATGCCACGAAATTTGGCACAATGGACCTCCCAGCACGAAGCTATCAAGAAATTGTTCGTATGATTGTCCATAGGAAATAATAGCAAGTGCTCCCTTCTCAATGAGCTCAATTTCCTTAGCAAGATAATCCGGCAGGCTATGGTGAAAAATAGGTGGGCAATATTCCAGCACTGGTCGTATTACAGTGCAATAAAAGTTAACAATGTCAGTGATAACCAAGCCTGCTCTTTTCAGAAAGGCTAAAAACTACAACCTCTTATTTGCATTCTTAATGCAGTCGGTAACGTGCTCGTTCCATTCAAGGTCATTAGAAATGGTAACACCGAGGATACAGGCACTAGTTACAACAGAGAGTTCTTGTTGGCTAATTATTACTCTACCAAAGACGTGCTTGTTCTTCTTTAAGTCAGATACCATCTCCTAACAGCTACTTGTGTGAATGATTATCACAAGATAACAATATTTCCTTTTGCTATTTTGGTCACAGTTCAGAGCACAGTGTGGGATTGACAGCTGTTTTTTCAATCTTGAATACATTATGACTTTCTTTTGTCATTTGATGCCTTTTATTTTAACTGTTTGACAATGTGCTAATTGATGCGTGTCAACAGGGACTGAATCAGTGAATGAATATTAATTAACTAAATTTGTAATGCAATATCTTTTTTTAGAACAGAACCTTGTGGTCTCCTAATCAGGTTCGCTTGTAAATCGCTGCATTGGGAATTCAAAATCTTGTCAGAATAACAAACTAAGGGATTAGGTGAAAGATTAAGCAATATTTTGATGTGCTTTCTTTAAATAATTGTAGGAGTTTTAGTCACCAAGAGATTTGACAGTAAATTCTTGTCAGACATAAGTCTTCAATTTATCTCTTGAAATCGTTGACTATACTACAATTTTCCATCTTCTAAAACACTGAAATTCAACACTTAATCCCTTTTAGGATCAGCAGCCAGACTTCTTTGAACTGTTGGAGCGATTTCAGGTAAGAACAAACTTGTTTAAATTATTGCCACAGCTGCAGAGAGCAAAGTATCCTTAAAAGTTACTTCATTGCTGGTACACAAGGAAGAATACTCGATTTGGTTTCAGTTTAGCTTTGGGATAAAGCATATGAATATACCTAAATACAGAGCTATTACAAAATTACCACATTCAGTCATTGTAATGCAGTATGAAGTTACTATTCCTAGCCAAAAGCTGAATAACAAGATCTAGAAGTAGAAATTAGCATCAGCCTGGTGATAAGATCCATCAGTGCTCTAATGTTTAGGGAATCAATTTAATGTCAGTTATAAAATAGTTCCTTTGAGTGGTTTGTTGATTTTGTATGGGTTTGTGGGGGTTTTGTATAGTTTACTGTTTGCTTGATTAAAATATACATAATCAGTGTATGCACAGAAAATAGAAATACCATAAATACATTGCTTCCTCTTGATACAATATTTATTTAACTTGAGAAATGTACAATACTGTATGTGACAGTGTATAGAAGCACTTACTAAAGGCTTCATATTGTACACTGTTTGGTTAGTAAATTCGATTTTGTTTTGTCTTCATTAACTGTAGTACATTACAAACAAAAACAAAATTATTTCCCCGAAAATGTCTCATCTGTATCTGGAATAAAATTTATTTAGACAGAATTTTTATTGAACTTTTAATGGAATTAATTCGGATAAAAAAGGGTTAATTCTTTTATATATTGGTTGTAAAATAATATATCTTCAAGTAGAGAAAACTTTATAAAGCTGATACTGTACCAGGTAAAAGTTAGTTTCATCACAGTATCAAGATTTGAGTAAGTTTATATACTGACTAAATGATGCTGTACAGGGTAGTTTATTTAGTTCATTAGGAGCATGCAGTCATATCTTGAACATGTTGTATCAACCTATTTGCAGGCTGATCGTCTTGATGAACAAAGGTGTGACCCACCAGATTTCTTGAGTAAGAAAGAATCTGAGCCCCAAATTATGGTGAGGAAATCATTTAATGTATATATCTTAACTTTATATAATTATAATATGCATGTCTGACCAGAAATTAAACACAAACATTTTTTCATATTATCAGTAAAATATGAAAAGTTTTGTTCTTTAGGATAGAATTTGCACTTAAATTTCGGTTACATTTTTTATTTTATTTTTTAACAATTTTACCAGTTCTGTAGCTATAACAATTTCTTTCCGTTTTGTTGAGGTTTCATAAAGCTGATTTTGTTATGCTCTCATGTGATATTGAATCCCAAAATACCTAATTAATTTGTGTAAACCAGTGCACCTACATAGTTGCAGATTATTGACAAAGTTCACAAGTGTTATTCAAAATGTCACATAAATGATGTTGCAATATGTATTTGGGTTTTGCTGGCAGTTTTTAATTATAATTTATTTTCAGTACTTTAAACATATACAGTTTATGTTCACAATCATATAACTTCTCCTCACATAGTGCCAGTGGAGCTTTTCAGAGATAAATTTTCTCTGGCTCGGTGGCGTGGTTGGTGCAGTGGTAATATCTCTGCCTTCCAACCACAAGGTCCTAGGTTCAAATCCTGGCTCAGCCCAGTGTTGAACATTTGTGTGACCTTCTTTTCCGTCAAAGTTGACTCAGCTTTTCATCCCCCTGAGGTCGGTAAAATGAGTACCAGCTTCTGCTGGGAGCTAACCTGCGACAGATTAGTGTCCTGTCCAGGGGGAGTCAATGAGTCTCATCTGCTTAACACTACAGAAACCAGAAATAAACACCAGATCCAATGGGCCACTTAGGCTTGTAAAGGGTTTAGCTAGCTTGCAATGAAATTTATTCATTACATTCAGTCATTGATGATGGCTTTTCAAACGTCTGCTACAACATTGGTATTTTGGTTAACATTTTGAGCAGAGCAAGTTGCAACCTGCACGAGCAAGTTGCTCAGTTCATTTTTTCCCTAGTGGCTACAACTTGTTGTGAGCTAGCGCAACATAAAAACTCACAAATCTATCTTGCAAGGTTGTCATCAAGAGAACACCTGGTGTGACATATACAGTAACAACATCACAGGGTTTTCAAAAAGACTGACAGAGCTGGCAGACAGCAAAACTTGCCGGCTACTCTAGCACAATTTCTTGGCAGCCTACTTTTGTAGAAAAACTGTATAAAATCAAGGGCTATCATGATAAAGTCATATATATCTGAGATAGCATTTTTTCAAACTGGGTTCTTTTTAGTCTGAAAGTGGCAAATGTTTGCATGAATTGCGATATAAAAAATAGATATTATAGATGTCTGTGTTCAGTCAAAATAGATTTTTTTTCTACAACTGGAAAATGCATTCTGTGTGGTCCATACTTTAAAATTTTTCTGGGAAAGCATGCCCCGAAAAACTGTTTATCTTCCTGTGAGACATGAGTATAGATTGGCAAGGTTTTTGATTTTAATTTATTTAATGAATAGTTTTGAAGATACTTATAATAATAATTCTAATGACAATAACTAATTGTAGTATATGCTACAGTAAGTGCCAACGAGCACAAAACATGTCAGTTGATTCTCGCCCTGCAAACAAATCGCTATTATGGACCCTGCTAATAAAGACAGAAAATGTTGCTCCAAACAAAAAAGTCGTACAAAATAAGTGAGATGTTTTAAAAAAGTGTACATTGGCTTGCCTGCTTCCCATGCATAAATTAAGGTCAGCTTTTTAGGTCAATTTTCACATGTTAAAACCTCAACTTTTACATGAGTAATTATTGTAATGTGCTTAAATCTCAAGAGGGGACAATTCCTAATTTTCTTATGAGCCAAGTTTATCCATTATAGTTTGATACTCCACTCCGATGAAAGACTATACAGTCCAAAACGTCAGTTTTGTTCTATATTTGCAGTGTTAGACTTAAAAGATCATCAAACTGTTTCTACAGAAACACTGATGCAGCATCTGATTTTATAACATTTATTCATTATAGTTGAGCCTTAGTAATGAATCATTAAGAAAAGAAGATTGCCAAGGTTAGGTGCATGCTACTGGTTTTTACATGCAAAATCTTAATCCTTAACATTACTTCATTCAAGTAAGGCATGTCAACTCCGTAGGGGGGGGGGGGGGGGGGGGGGGGGGGGGGGGGGGGGGGGGGGGGGGGGGGGGGGGGGGGG
>JAOCNB020522365.1:0-14430 GCA_026546465.2 Palythoa caribaeorum
AAGCTTAGCTTTACGCAATTTTACTGAGTGACGTAAAGCTGCGTTAAAGGAGTCCGTTTTTGTGGCTTTACGCAATCGCGTAAAGGTGACGTAAAGCTTATGTTTAACAACTTTAAAAACACGTAAAGTTGCGCAAATGATAACTTTAAATAGCATTTACGTAGGCTTTACGCCCACTTAAATTTACCATTTCGTGCTGTGAACTGTGAAGCGACATGAAGAGGAGTGCAATTTTCATTGTCCACCACATTAGTAACAGCGTGCCCTTCGGTAATCAGGATCTGTGCAAGACAACAACAAACAACAACTTTATTTATCATACATTAACTTTCTAACTCTTTTCTGCGTACAGTGAATTTTCGAAATCAGCACTTGTGACGTCATCCAGCTGCAGATTAGATAATAATCATGTCAAGGAAACTCAAGGTCACGTATAATCATGTCAATTTCACTCCCTTTGTGTTGCTTGCCGTCAGTGGAGAAGCAAAAACTTGTATATGACTTTTACGTTTGCTAACTCTCTCACAGGAAGAGCATATTATGCGAGATTTACAATTTCAGGCAACTGAATCCAAAGTTTCTAAATTTAAAAATTTTGCTGATGATGCCGTAGACCGGCGAAAGCTCGGAACATTAGAACTTTTAACCATTTTAAAACTTTAAAAAAAAAATTTAACAACTCTTAACAGTAGCTTTAGGCCTCAACTGAAAATTTTAACTCTTAGTATTTCGTAACATGCTACTGAAGGACAGCATAAACTATATACAACAAGATACTTCATTGAATATACAACACAACAGATAATCAACTTGCGGCTTAAAAAACCATCTGGATATTTTTACCACATTTTCCAAACAATGGTCTCCGTCCAGGCCTCGGCAGAGCCGTCGTAAGTAAGCATAGGTCAGCACAGAGGATTCACTTACTTTACTACAACGGAGGAAAAAAGAGCAAAACTGACGGGCACGTTTTACAGTTTCAATTGCAACCAAAGGTAGTAAGACAAAGCAGCAACGCGTGGTGACGTTTTGTGTTGTAAACTGCTACGTTAGTGGCCTCGAAGGACAAGAAATGTCAAGAAATCAAATCAAAGTCACCAAAGGCATTGATCCTCACGAAAAAAGACAATACTAATGTTTTACTTGAGACGAACCTATTCTTAAGGGAATAGCAATGAATGTAGAAGTCTTTATTATATGAATACCAATATTTTACCGATAACTAAAACACACTGAGTGAATGACTGTATCACAGGTCCCGGATGTATACGCGCGTTCCCTTTTTCCCGCGTTTTGATTTCTGCTTTTCGTCGCTTGTTTCCAAAATCATGGCTGCTACTCAACTTTCATCGAAATTTTAGACGCTGATCTAGTACATTTTCAAAGGAAAACGAGAATGAAAACAATGCAAAGAAAACCGAGTATCATCTTCTAATTTTCAGGGAATATTATCGTTGAATCTTCAAGTGCAGAGAGCCATTAACAGGTTTTAAAGAGTTTTCTACTCTTGTAATTATATGAAACAAACTTTTCAAAATAAAAGAACGTTTTAGTTTCCAGTACTATCTTTAGTTTGCTCTGAAGTTTATCCATATAATGAAATGAAAATTACACGGTGTTATATCCTCTGCTTATTTATTTACAGATTTGTTTTGAACAAATTACGCCAGTCACGTAATGGTGTCGTGGCTAATTCGCGGCAAAAGAACACGAAGGGTGTTTACCATTTGCACAAAAAACCGGTTGGTCCAACCCGGCACTGTAGCCTGTTGGCACTGTAAGCGGTTTTTCGTTTCTGTGAACTAGTACCTAGGCGCAATCGTCATATCTGTGTTTAAAATGGTGGACTGTTTTCGTCCGATTCCATTTCCATTAGATGAGTTGCTCGATGAAAACGAAAACTTGTGTGAAGAAGAAGACATCATGAGACTCAATCAATAACTTAACATGCATCTCCTCCCACTTTTCCAATCTGGTTCTTTCTTTTATCTCGATCTTTTTCTAACTGATTAAAATCTAGTAATAAAAAAAACATCGACAACAAAAGAAAAAACGCGGGAAAACATCGTTAACAAAGGTTTTTATCAAAATACACTGTAGTTTCTCAAGAAAATTTCGATAAAACAGTTACCAAAAAGTGACGTCCATACCTTCAATTGATGAGCATGTAAGCATCAGAAGATTTGTTAAATCCGATGCACTATAATGGCACGCAGCGCACTGATAACTTGCAGCTTCCGCCATGATTGTGCATGTCGAAGACAGATGCGCAGTACTGGAAACGAAAAGTTGGTGGACCGGTCCAAGTGGATCACCTCTTGAGGTGGTCCACTTTTTTCGGTCATTTTTCGATCGGGCTGGACCATTTGGTTTCCGACCAAAATTTCCGGGATTTTGGGCTAAATGGTAAGCACCCTAAAGTACCTTAAAACGATCTAAAAACACGATCTATCACTGCGAGAGATGGTGACGGAAATCTACACAGGTTCTGTTGCAATGGTGCCTGGAACACGGGCGCAATCTAGGCCCGGTGATGGGCTTTTTAATGCGCCATGTTGTGAATTTATGCGCCATTTGCGCATGGCGCACGTCCTTCCCAACCCCTGGTTTTCTTTGTGCAACAGTGTACCACAAACTCTGCACAAATGCAAAATTTTCTGTTGTCAAGTTAACGACTGCTAGCGTTTTGCTGGTAGCCGAAGTAAACACGAGTATTTAAATCTAAAATACAATTTTACAATCTTACACAAGTATGTGTATTCAACTTGCAGCTGTTGCCCGTGGCATACCCAGCCTACAAATTTTTACTTTTTAAAACGAACTGAACATTTGTAATTAAAGTTGTTCGTAAATAAAGTTTGTTTTGGCCTTAATCGATCAAGTACCGGTACCTTAAAATCAATTTCAGTTCATAAAGTCGTCAGTTTTAAAGTGTAATGTGTTAAATATATCTTTAGAAGCAGTGCCAGATATTATGTATTATTTAAAGTTACTCTTAGAATCCAAATTTTAGATGAGCAAGTTTTCCAAGGGAGCATGTCCATGTGCATACACCCTTCAGAGTATCTTCTCCACTCTTGAGTTCCTCAGGCCAACAAATATTGCAATGTTTGCACACTCCCCTTAAAAGTCTCTAGAGTACAAGTTAGAAGTACAATACCATATTGATAATCAGTATGATGCCACAGACCAGCAAAGTTAGGCAAGATTAAAAATCATCAATTGTTTCATAAAACTTGACTGAATTATTTTACTTTTCAAATACCACAACGCAGCATAGGTGAAGGATAACTTCATTAGGGACTTTAAGAAACTACGACAGCAACGCCAACGACGACGGCTCGGAAAAAATATCTTTCTGATTTACTCTTTACTTCTTTCTGCGGGTCATTATGATTTTGTTTTCTCTGCCTGAAGCTTTGTGAACAGAAAGAGTAAAAGTTCCTCCAAGAAGGTAAATAAATACCGAGAACATTTTTATTGTCACGTCCTCGTCGTCCCAACAACTTCAAAAAGGTCTTTTCACGTTCTGTTTCTAGCAACAACTACGTACAGGTGCTCAGCTCGATGAATTCCAACGTGCAGTTATTGTGTTTACTGTTGTTCTTTGACGTCTTCGTCGGCGCGGGCGTCCCGCATTTCTTAAACTTCCTATTGCATTAAATTTTATTACACACCTTCATCCCTGGGAAGCAGGAACCAGGCCAATGGAAGAGTTGCCAAACAAGCCGTTCCCATTACAATGAATGGAAGCTTGAAACCACCCACCTTTAAAAATAAACATTCCACATGCAAATTTAAAAGAATTAAGTACAATAAGATTAAGTACAATAAACATAAATTTACAGGATCTGGTTAATCTGGATTTAAACATTAGCACTTAATACCTACAAAATTGTAGAATCCTATAAATTGTAGAACCAAGGTGGTTTCGGCACTTATAGTGTCTATATGGCCTACAGGCTTTTTGTGTTATTGGTAACTTTATATTGAATAAACAAGTATTCCCAAAAATATTTTTCGGTTCCGCAATTGCTCCACTACAAAATTAAGCTTTAAAGTTCTCGCGCAGACCACGCCCAATGAAGATGACCAGTTGTTGCGAAGTCTGGGTCCAGAACAGGCCATGTCGTCATTTCAGGAATCGCCGACTCTTCATTTCAATGTTTCACTGTAGTGTATTTCTGTACAAACCCGATCACTTTTTGGTTTCTTTACGCAAAAAAAATGGTCGGGTTTATACGGAAATACAATGAAACACTAAAATAAACTGGTGGTAAGATTAGACGATGCCTAAGGTGACGTCACAGTCTGCTCTGGTCCCAGACTTAATGGAATTGGAATGGAATTGACGATGGGCAACAAAGGGATTCACTTTGCATGTATTCTCCTTATCGAATACTGTTGGGAAGGTTGAACTTAGTGTCTACCAAGTTCCATCCCGACCGATATAAAACTGAAAATTAGGGAGGGGGTTGATTCTCCCGTTTTTCAAATGGAGTAATATGATAAACAGTTACTGAAAGCAGAAGATAACCCTGCATAGCTGGCAGTCTTGTGAGGAGGAAAAGTGGAAAGCTCTGGCACCATGTTGGCGACCAAAAGCAAGAGGAAAGACTGGGGAGCAGGGATGTCAATAAGTTTTCAAGCAGCCGTTTCATTAAAGGTGTCACCCGTAGTATTTCTTCACGTAATTTGTACTCTTTCCAAGTCTTTGTACTTGTAATGAAAATCTTCACCCGTAACATTGAGTCAGCTCAGTCATAACAGGTGTTACGGGTTACGGCCCTTATTGAAATCCCTGGGGAGAATAGCAAACTATTGGTTCTTTTCCCTTTCCCTTTGCCCTTTCCCCCAAGTCTTCCCTGTCAAACTGGTGCCCAAGTTTTCGCTTTTTATCTTCTCCTTACAAGACTTATTACTAGTACTAGACTGCGCCAAAGGATGATCTAGATATTGTCATACAGATACTAGCTTGTACAGATACTGTCACTATGTTAATATAACCACAAAAACTCAACTCACAGAAAACAGTGCTCCTCCAATCGGTGGTCCAGCTATTAAACCCAAACCAATGAAGGTCTCCATAAATCCCTGGAATAGCAGTTAGCAGATGGCATTATTTCTGATCCATAGTCTCATGGGACCAATTATTAATTAAAACCCTAATTATAAATAAGTGTATTTTCACAAAGTAAATACTATTAATACTACTACTACTACTACTACTACTACTACTACTACTAATAATAATAATAATAATAATAATAACAATAATAATAATAACAACAACAACTTTATTTAAACATGTGCCATAGAAGACCAGTCTTTTCAGACCAAGGAAACATAGTATATGTAACTATTACAACCTGAAATAAATTCATTAAAAAAATAATCATAATAAATTAAATACCCAGGGCTAAATTTCCTCTATACTGGTAATGTCCTGACAATGTGTTTGACAAGTACATCAATTTCTAAGGCATTGTTTTATGTTATTATGGTTTATTGTACTTGTAAAAAGGCTTGTTAGCCTAAAACCTTTAACTTCTGTTACTGCTTTGCAGTTTTTAAATTCTCATAATGACTTTTAAGAGAGGGTTTCAAGACCTCGAGCAGACATTTTAGCAAATTTAAGACCTTTTTAAAGTGCTGCTAGGACAAAATAATATTGATGTCTTTGATTTTCTTATATTGATATATGTAAAAGGACTACATGATGTCCGATTTGGAAACAATTGGATAAGAAAAATTCCCAGGGCAGCAAAACTGGATGAGGCCCGGGCCAAGTTCTTTTTAGCTGTTAGAGGAAATTTTTTAATCCACTTGTTTCCAAATTGAACAAGCATTTAGTCCCCTTACTTATTAATTATATAGCTTCTACCCCAAGCAAATCCTTGTAGTGTGAAAATCTTTGGAGAAACTATTCAATTAATTATTAATTGGATAATAAAATTGTAATAGTTTGGTTAATACTACATGGAGTTTGCTGACCTGCTTTATACCTAAGATAAAATATTGAAAAAGCAATTTTCAAAAACAACAGAAATGGCATTATCTGCTTTTCAAAAATTTCGTTGTTGCAAAGTTATTTAGATTTTTGCTATATGCAAATTAGACCCATGATGATGTCAACAACTGCTCCATCATGGATTTCCATAGGCTAAAAGGCGGCTAGTTTTCAATAAATTACAATCAAACTTGAACATCTTATTAAACTCTCCCTGGCTGTTCTGCAAAACAAATTGCATCAAATGGTTGTTATGGTAACTCATTAGTTCCCAGTCCAAATTAGTAGGTTTAGCAACAATGCAGAACTGTGAATGATCAATTTATCCTTGCCAATGTTGGATCAGAAGATCGTCATCAGTTGAAAATAATATGAAACTAATTTTTTGTCTAAAAAGACTTGCAAAAACTGATTTGACAATGTGAAAAAGAGATGTGGAGACGATGGCCAGTCGAAATATTGTACATCATCTCCACGTCTCTTTTTCACGCTGTAAGATCAGTTTTTGCAAGTCTTTTTAGACAAAAATTTAGTTTCCAGTCCCATAAGACATTTTTTGGCTCTTTTGAATTGTTACTCAATATTTAACAAAAAAAAATTAATCAATAAGCAGATATGAGAGAGTTGAAGTCTTACTTTCCACCATATTTACAGTGTTTAATGGTGGCACCTTTAATCACTTTGATGTCTGATCCATATGATGCATGACGCCTTACCTCCTTGTTTGAGGACAAAATCAAATAAACATCATCACAGACCATTGTTGTTGAAGGGTTAGGTCCCGGACCGTCGGTTTTTGCATCACCAAACTTTGCCCACATCTATAAATCAAATACACATAATTATATAGTAAGATACATGTCCAAACAGTATTAATTTACTCTGACTATGAGATTGCTATTCAGAAACTGCTAGGGCCCAGAATTAATTTTTTTTCAAGTCGATATTTGGTGAAAAGGTGGAAAAAAATTGGTGGCCAGATTGTAAGTTTTAGCCACCGGACGCATTGGAGTCTGCAACCTTCAATTTCTGGGTATTAAACTGAATTAACACATTACCTTATTCTAGCCTGTGAAGTTGCAATGTGTAAGAATATCCTGAAAGTCTGCATTTTATAAATATTTCCAAAATAAATACAAACAACACTTTTGGAACTTATTAGTCTCAATGTCCTGACCAAAATAATTAATTAGATTAAGCTGTTAAAATAAAACTGTTACAAAGCTGCTCATTTTTTGAATCATTTGCAGTACACGCAAGTAGTCGACAAATTTTGGTTGTTAATACTGTAGCAAAACCAAATAAAGTTCAGTTTTGAAATTGTGAACTTCTCTGGTGGAATCTATTTTGTAGAGCATTGGACTTTGCTGTCCTAGGATCGGCCATGTTACCTTTTCTAAGTGTGTCTACATGAACAATTGTGAATAAAATTGCTGATGTGGATAACTTAAACACAGCACGTCATTTCACATGTTATCTTTCATATTAATTTACCAAAAATTAATGCATTGTTGATAGAACATTAGTAATCACTCAATCAAGTTCTCATGGCGGCATGGTTGGCACAGTGGCAAGATTTGCACCGAATTGTCTTTATTTATTTCTTTTGAAATTCTAGCAAAAACCACCCCTACCTTACAGGAGATAACTTTTCATTAATTTTAAGACATTTTTTATCCATATTAACAGCTGGTATATCTTAAAATATAAAACCTAAAAAATAGGGTAGATTAAAAGTTACCTTTCTTCTTGCTATTGATTTGGAAACCTTTTTTGTCTCAATTTTATATGTTCTCACAACCTGCAAAGATATTTTTTACAATCACACTATATTTTTAAACCACTAAAGCATTAACAGATACTTGTAAATAAAACTGTATGATTTCATTGGAGACATTGCAAAGACCACAAGTGACCCAGGGCAGGCAGGTCAGACCTGCATTTGAACGTTTAAACCTGCTGACCTGTTGTGACAGAATAAAACCCCGCATTTGTAATCAAGCTCTTGCAGAAAAACTGAGTGAAATTGTCGATTATAATAATAAAATTATGGTGGAGATAATGTTCTTTCAAACTGGTAGGTATTTTTATTACTGAAAATATTTGTTTGTATTTGAGGAGATTTTGTTTGTTTTTAACAGTCAAAATGATTTTTTGATGAACAGCAGTTGAGCCATGTCTCCAGATGAACCTCTACTAAGATAATATTCTTCATATTGTGCATTATCTGTTATAGCTGCCTACTCCTAAATTTTTGCCATCAACTTAATAGATTTTTATTGAAAACTCTGGGCTGAAAATTTCTACAACAAAATAGTTAATGTCAGTAGTATATTATGTAAAAAAATGTGTCATAGGGTGGTATGCTCACAAAGTCTCCCTCAGTAGTCAAATAAAATGCTATATCCTGAAGATTTCAAAGTAAAAGTATGTAACGAGTTACCTTTTCAAGCTTTCCATCATCATTTCTCCTGTGTTCTGTTATTATTTTTGTATCTCCCTTTCGCTCTTCTGTTGGCTGAGGTAAATGACCTACAAAGAGGTCAAACAAACCTTTCACTAACTGAGCGTAAGGTCCATACAATAAGTTATGGAACCAAGATTTGTTCACATTGTTATGGCACAAGCTTAAAGCATGATGGTAATGAGTAAAAAAGCTTGGGTCTGTAACTTACAGTATGCAGACCTCTCAAATCTCAAGTATCTTATGTTCTCATGCCGAAAATAATGAGCAATTTTCATGCAGTGGCAGTTTTCTAACACATAATACTAATTTTAGCTTTCAGAACTGCTGGTATTAAAATGAAAACAAAACGTTTTCCTTGATTTTAAGAATGTATTGATTTGAGAAGAGCAGTCTTGCAATATATCACTTGCCTCATTGGGGAATACAATATAAATTACTTTTTATGATTAATCTTTTAAGATTAATTTTGTTGTTGTTTACTTTTTTTGGCTACTGCATCAATAGACGGTAGCCACTATGTCATCGTGCAGATGAGTGAGTCCATAAAACCACATCAGGAAGCCTTTAGAAACAAGTCACCAAATAACACAGGAAGCCCACAGAACGTCGAAACACTGTTTGGAATCAATTAACTGTCAGCCGATAAACTTCCTAATCCCCCATCTAAATAAGTGATGTGAGCATAAAAAATCGTTCTAAACTAGATTCACAAGGTTTTCTTAACTATAAATTGCAGTAGCCACAACTAAGCACTTAAAAGCACTTTTTATTATCAAAAGTGAGAATGGAATATAATAGAGAAACTTTGGGATGTGCAGTAGCATATTGAAGGTATTTTTAACTGCTTACTCAATGGAAAAAAACTGCTCATCTCAAATTGTTTAGGTGATCTTTTTTTTCGCTTGCCAAAGATTTTGAGATAGCAAGCCCTGCCAATTATCATGCACAATAAACATGATTCCAAAACACTGGAAGTATGTAAGATTTTTTATTTACAATTAAGTATACCCCAGTGCATTAATTTTCCCTAAATATTCAAGAACACTCAGTCCCAGTCCAAAATTAGATGTTTGTATGTTTTGAGAAAAAAGTGCAATTCAGTTGGCTTGTTCCTGAAGGCAGAAATAAATAAATATGAAATAATAAATTCATGATATTAACGACAAGGAGAACTCGGAAAAAAATCCGAGCCCCAGATGGGACTTGAACCCACGACCATCCGTGTTCTAGTCATTATTGGGCTGTGTTGTTGCGCGATGCAGTTCCAGTCTAGACCCGGAAAATTGACCCTTTCTCACCACAGAGTCTCCAGTAGCTCAGTAGTTAGAGCATCCAACTGGAACACGGAGGGTTATGGATTCAAATCCTATCTGGGGTTCAGATTTTTTTCCAAGTTCTCCTTGTCTTTAATATCAGAAACAAATAACATACTAAAATTGGGTCAGCCTGCTGCTGTTGTTTGTACCTCAAATACTAGTCATTGCTTAATACCAGTTAAAACAATTTATATGTTTAAAGAAGAAGGGTTGGACTTATCAGACAGTTCTTGAAAAATCCTGAAACTTTTCTTGGGCCATAATCTGGGTCAACCAACAACATACGACCTACCTGTCATTCCTTCTCCTTCCTCTTCTACAATGTCTCCCCAGCTGGGCTTTTCTCTAAGGGCAACGAACAATATAAATACGATTCAGGATCAACTTTTTACTTGTAAAAACCAGTAAATCAGAAAGATGCTGGTACTTGTTTTCCAATGGTCAACTGCTTCATAAAAAATATAAAGGTTTAAATAATGGATAACCGTAATTTGTAATGAATTCATATTTCTTACATTAATTTGACATCAACACTGTTTCAACTATCATTATCTTAGATTCTAACTCGATCAGTTTTAATGTAAGCAATGACTAAAGAATTCTAAATCGACAGCTTTATCCTTCAATTCCAGCTTTATATCACTCAGATGTTGTGTCACATTTGGACTGAGTTAACAGTCACACCTCGCTGGTTAATAAACTTATACTAAATTGTCTTAAGTTAAAAGGGGGAGATTATTACGCCAAAAAATTTTGTAATGGAAAAAAATACATCCTTGACACACTTGCAACTTGAAGCACTTACCGGTAAATGATAAAGAAAGGCATCGATAATGATAGTTCTACATCAAAATACTTACTCAGATTCAGCAGAAGGCATAATTGAAGATTCTTCGAAAGCGTATTTTCTTGGTTTTACAAGTAAAAAGCTAGTTCTTCCACAAACTGAAACGTTACAATCCTCACTTCAATGTGGTCTTCGTCTTGGAAATCAACCTGAATTTCACGTGTGGTTCTGCAGCGGTTATGCAAATAAAACATGCGCCGACACTTTTGAGTACCACAATGCCTTGCAGGGAAAAAAAACAAGATGGCGGACAAACAGCAGGTTTGTGTCTTTTTTTAAAAAAAGAGAATTTGGCCATAAACAACGCATGCAGTTATGAAGTTAAATTATAAAATTCATAAAGCCCAAGCAAAGAACCAAAATCAGCATCTTGTTCAGCAAGATCAAAATAGGAAGTAATGCAAAACAGTAATATATTGTCCGACTAATATTGCTCCTTGCTGGATATATAAAGTAGTTCGGTTTTATTGCAAATTACAATCGAAATTCTTAATCTTGTTCTATATATCCTGGCAGTTAGAAGGACGGAAAAGGAAAAAGAAGAAGAAAGGTAATACCTTGGTGACAGACTGAAAAGTCTGTAGATTATAAAGATGTATTTGCACGTGTTTAATAGTGCTGTTTTGCATCTTGTGATCCGCATTTTGTAATTCCTTATTCGACATTGATTTTCATTTTATGCTCTTTAAGACTGCTTTTGTTTAAATTGTTATTAGCAAAACATGAACCTAAGGCAAAGGACAATAAACACGTTATGGAAGAAGCGGACGGAGATGAGTTTTCCTCAGAACCTCCTAAGAAAACAACCAAGTGTGAGACCATTCAGAGATCCCAGCAGCCATGTGGTGAGAATGTAGCTAGGTTCCCCAGGTTTTGTGTCCTAAAGTGATTTGACTTAAATAAGAGCCAAGCAAAGAGATATTGTTCCCGGCTGCTGGGTATCTAGCATTTTGAGTATCGTTCCCGGCTGCCGGGTATCTAGCCACAGCGTTGACATAATTATATATCCTCAAATTTTGCATAGACCACAATTAACTACAATTTGTTTGTAAGCATTAATTTGAGCAAGGACCAAATGTTGTGAGTTGTTCAAAACTTAAAGGACTATTTGCTGTCCATAATCCTGGTTTAGCACAGGAAACCCATACAAGCTTAGAGAGTTGAATAAATGAATTAAAAATTATTATTTTACATACAGGAGGTGATGTTGAAGTCATCTTTGACCTTCAGTTGTTATTTCGAGCCATTTTAGCAATTTTTATACATTTCCCACTTCCCAACAAGGGAGAGACAAGGACGGAGACCTTATTGAGTCAACTAGTGGCATTCAGAACACAATTTTTGCCATTAAATCACTTCCAATCACTTTCTAACTTGGCAGGGCAATGAAGGAATAAATTGCAAAGCCTAATATACCTGCAATCTCCCAAGAAGTCAGCTTTGCACAGACCGACAGCTGGTAAATGATTCAAAAGGCTGCTAGAAAATGGTGGTTAAATGCCGAAGGAAGAAATGGTTGTATGGAATTCAAACCATTACCGTTTTGGTGGTCTGAATCCCAGTTACAAAATCATCCGCACGGGGGATGCCACTGGATGACCGGTCACCAGAATGGCTGATAGCACCCTCTGCCACACTAAAATAAAAATAGAACAAACATTGGTAACAAATTTCTTTGTTACCATTGAAAGTATCAAAATGTTGCACTAAAACTATTATTTTTAATTGGTAATATTAGCAGGTCGTCCGTTCACTGTTAGTGTTGCACTTCCTGGTTCTATTCTCGACAACGCTCAGTCACCAGAATTGAGGACATATCTTGCAGGCCAGGTGAGAGCCATAAAACATTTCAGTATAGTAAGTAGGTAGATCATGTATCACCACTACATGTTAACAACTCTAAAACTAATTAATATTAAATTATATATTCAACTAAAAATGATAGGTTATTGTTAACCTTACTTATTTGTTGTAAAAATGGTTAATTTAATAAAACAGCTCTTTAAAGCGAAAAAATATTAATATTATAAATAAACTTTAGTTGCAAATGGAACAGTTAAATTCCTTAACTTAAGCAATATATACCATTTGCCTGTTTATACATTCAAGTACATATAATAGTAAGATAAATTGTACTAAAGCCAGGTTTTCGAAGAATTGTTTGGTTACAAGTTAGATTTGATTCAATCTGTGACTGTCACAGGTTGTGTTGACTTTTGTTAGCACTCAGAAGCCTATAATATTCAAAGCAGGTAATAGTATAGTAATACATTATTATACAACATTCATTCACACAGAAGGGTTTGCTCTGTGTAATAGTGGTTTTTATAACTAATAATTTTATACATACCTAGGTATACTATTTTCTACTGTATGTATAATTTTTATTTAGACTAAAGAATAATAATCAGTTTGGTAAATCAAGCAATAAAACATACTTTTCTATAGTTTTACTGGCACAATAAACCACATGGGATGTTGGAAGAATACAAGAAAGGTTTTACAGATGTTTTGAGTGTTCCCACAACATCCCAAGTGGTTTATTATGAAGCATGGCCTGAGGCCACTGAGATTTGTGTCAGACAATTCTGTCAATTTTGTTAGCTACAGGCTTGCACTTAAATAATTCCTATGCTGTATAAATTTCTTTACAATCAGCTACTGTAAAATGAATTTTACAACATCGCCATTTTGTAAGCAACATTTTAATTAGGCACCAGGTCCCATGCTACTCATTACTTGTTACCATTCTTTTTGACATGTATTCGTGACAAGAAGGCTGTGACACCAAGCTAGTGGGTTTTTTGGATTCTTTCAGCTTTACTTCACACGTGCCTTTTCAAAATACCACACATTCAACCTACTCATTGACAAGTACAAGCAACAAATTTAAAGTACTGTAATCTTGTCATTGCAAAATTTTTTTTCCTTAATTAATAAAATGCCTTCTTCAATAAAATGAATAACTTAAGTTTTGTTGCAGTTTTAGTCATGTGCCATTATTATGGTAGCAGCATGATGAATGGGTTCTGCGATTAAGAAAAACAGAAAACTAAAATCGGACCACTGAAACTCTTTGAGGACCAGTGACTTTTGTAGTTTACTGGTCCAGAAACCACTCAGTGAGGCAAGATTCAAGAAGGCAAACCCTGTGAAGGATGTTAGGTTGTCATTTTCTATGTATAATTTTGATTGTGGCTAAAGGATGTTTTATCAACTTGGCTAATCAAGCCATAAAACATATTTTTCTTTAGAAGGGTTTGCTGGCTGGTATCATAAACCACGCGGGATGTTGGGAGAACACAAGAAAGGGTTTACAAAATGAATGTTTTGGTTTGTCTCAATATCCCGAGTGATTTGTTATGAAGAACAACAAGTTATTATTTTGTAATAATTCTTATTGGGGCTAAAGAATTTATCTATAACATTCTGGATGACAGATTGCCCGTGCTCTTGTAGTGTTCAACGTAGATGAAGTCATAGTATTCAGTGAGTCAGGCAAACCTGTTGATGATGGTAACAATCAGTTCAAGGGTGTTGGAAAGAAAACAGATCCAAACGTCCTTTTAGCAAGAATCTTGCAGTATCTGGAATGCCCTCAGTACCTCCGGAAATGCTTCTTCCCAAAGCATTCTGACTTGCAGTATGCAGGTAAAGCTTTATCAACCAACCCTTCTTAAAAACTGAGTGTAAGGTCTGCTAGCTAAATCCTTTTACAAGCCTAAGTGGCCCATTGGAGCCGGTGCTTATCTCCGGTTTCTGTAGTGTTAAGCGGATGAGAGTCATTGAC
>JAOCNB020522466.1:0-14430 GCA_026546465.2 Palythoa caribaeorum
GGTAAGAACAAAAAAGTGGCACACGAGGCGATAGCCGAGTGTGTCACTGATGTTCTTACCACAGTTTGACGTCATCTCTTATCTATTACTGAACAGACGCACAAAAACGTGGAATCTGTTTGTTAAATTGATTAAATTCGAAATTGAGAGGGAGCTGGAGCCGAGTCTAACAGTCAAACCAAATGGTGGACAGAGATCACTGGATTTATTTTGGGAACTTTGTGGCAGTTTCAGGATAAAATCGAGTAAGTTTTGTATTTAAAACAAGACAATGGATAACAGATTAATTAAGGATGATATTAGTTCAGAAAGTCTAATCCCGAGTTTCCTATCGCCCATGATCCTTGGTATATGCTTGCCAAGTCGTGAAATATGTCTCCAAAAGGTCTTGATAGTAGCAATAAAGATATAACTTGAATAAATACAACAGCGTTTTTTAAACACATGTTTCGGCATGCTTATGCCATCATCAGTTTACTAAAATGAATGAATGAATTACAATAGATAAGTGAAAGCTAGTTAATAAATAAATTATTACAAATAATGACGTTATGCATTACAAGTAATGCAACGAAATTATAAAGGTAAAAAAGAATTAAAGTTATGTATTTGCTTACTGCGGTGGGGCTTACTTTCAATAATATGTAAGGCTTCTTTAAGTTTAAGATCAATGGGATTGTTGGCTGTGTCAATAATATTAAAAAAATAATAGTGAAACCAGTCGCCATTTTTCTACTAGGATTAAAGAACACACAGTAGGCGATAAAAACTCACATGTTTTTACGCAACGTTGTTGTATTTATTCAAGTTGCATCCTTAGTAAGAGTTTCAGAAAAACGTTTCACAAACTCACGTTTCTATTGCCTGTGTTTTAATTTTGAAAATTATATATGTGTTACAGTCAATGCACTGAAATATCAATCGCTGTTCAAATTTTAAGGGCCCATATCTAGTGGAATATAATGGGTGTTTTTTTCATTGGAAGTCAAGCCGAGAAAATCGAGACTTTTTTCAAAACATTTGTTCCACTATCCAGATTTTCTCCATACTTTTTAGAAAGTGTTTGGATTTCAAACTTTTTCCGGTTTTCTACCAACTCTACCACAATGAATTTCACAATTTCACAACATTTTAAGCTAATTTTTAGCATTTTATTCCTCCCTAAAGGCAACATATTTACAGCACAATATTTCATTAAATAACCTGTTCGCAGAGCTGCTTATTATATTATGGTTGTGATTTTATTTCACAAACTTAAAATTCTTCATCCTCGCTAGTCTAATAACTCAAGTACAGCGAAGCCCATTACTCGTAACGTCCACATGAACTGGAAATACCCCCAAAAATGGTAGAAGAAAACATTTTTTGTCGACGTGCCCCGTAAGTTGAACCACAATGCTTGTTGTACTTCCCGAGCTACAAAAAAGCAATAACAACAGCTCCCGCCACAATCTCATTTCAACAATTTCTGATCAAAAACAGGAATTTTTTTATCTGCTTGAATCTAACACCGACCTAGCTGGCTAAAGCCAAAGGGTGTTCTCAACCGTGCATCACGGGAGCTTCCATGACAAAGTAAGTTAGCACAAACAGCATCGATACCATCTAATTTTAAAATATATTACTTTCGCATCGGAATATGGTGGTTTTACCACAAGCTACAAATAGGCGAAGCCTTGTTATCAGCCGCATGAATAAATTTATCACAAGGCAAGTTAATAAGGAAAACAAACACGAACAACTTGTTGCAACGTGAATGAACAAGGTGAACTTGCTTGACAGTGGCATCGGAAGATGTCGAAACGTTGCAATAAGTTGTTCGACTTTGTTTTCTTTATTAATTTTGTATCAAAGACAAGTCAAGCCCGACTTAATAAGACAATTGTCTCTCAATTGAAACTTAAAAACGTAGCTCAATGGACTTGGCTTATTGTACTATATTTACATTTTAAAAATAACTACATAAGAGCCAGTGACGACTGATATAAATGCTGGTCTCAAGGGGTTCTATTTAACACAAAATGCAAAAGATGCGAGGCTTCAGTGGCCTTAGTCCCCCCAGCGAGCTGAAGCTGTTACTCATTGTTATTACTCATTTAGGGTAGAGATCCATGTGATAAGGCCGTGAAAAAAGCGATATTACTTCACGGTAAAATTGTCCAATGAAAAGGCGGCATTCAAATACTTTCAACCAATCGCATTGCCTGTATTACCGTGCCACTATTTTTGCGACGTACGTTTCCCGCCTTTTTTCAAACAATAAAACATAGCCTCAAACAAGTATGGCTTCACATTCGCGGTCAATTCGACTTTAGGTGGATGATATTCAAGTTTCTTCCATCCAAACGGAGACAGAAACACTTCAAGAAAAACGAAACTTTGTTTTAAAATACTTTGAAGTCATAAAGGTGAAAAACAACAAAACGAATGCGCCAAATGAGTGAAGAGATATATCGATAGTTCGATTCCCGCTCGGGGTATATACCAATCTTTTCTGACAACTATTTAAAATATAAGACAACTGTTTAAAATATAAACGGTTTAGAGCTTGCTATCGTATTTTTTCTCATTTCAATTTATTATATGATCACTCACAAGCTAACAGTCGGACTCGCTCCTTCGTGATATACAAAAACTTCGCAAATACAACCCTGATGCATTTTAAAATAATTTTTATATACAGATGAGTGAATTAGAACAAGTTGAGTTTTAAAAACATTTTGCTCAAAGAGACAGCACAGAGGTATGTGTTCTAACCGCGTATTTCAATTGTTTTTAATTTTGAGAGATATCTTCTCGTTTTTAATTATATAAGTTTTTATAGTTTAAAAACGTTTCTCAAACCTTTGGTTTGACATTACGGTTATTAACACAATAAGAAAATTTTAAGCAGTCTAAATCTTTGTATTTTGACTTAAAATTAAAGTTAAAAGAAAAACTGCTCAATCATTCATTGTTGTGACAGAACTTTACAACTTTTTTTGATCATTCCATTCAAATCCGTAGAAATATTAGGTACCACTGTAATTCTGAATTAGTATTTTCAAATACTACTTCCATAAAACTAAACTTACGGTCAAACGCAACATCTGAATGAACGGACAAACAGAAGCGCACACTACATCACCATCAATGGCGAAGTTAAAACCCAACTTCATGTACAAAGATTATCGCAAAGACAAGCCCTCTCATAAAACTCTCCCGGGGGTTCTCGCTGCATTTGTACGATAAGGGTGCTCGTTGAATTTTTGTGGGGTCAAAAGTGGCACTTTGGTATCTTTTAGGGGTTTTTAGAGAAAAACCAAGGTTACTTTAGAAAAACGTTATTTTTAGCCTTGTAAAAACAAAACAAGCAAGTCTTATTTCCTCGGTTTCTTCTTGCCTTTGTTAAAATCTATGCAGTGGGTATTTTTTCGGGTTGAAATTTTTCACGTTTTGGTATTTTTTAACTTTACCCGACGAGCATCCCTATCTTTTAACCCCGAAGAACCCCTCCCCCTTACCCTCCCGGGAAAACCCCTTCCCTCCAACCCTACCGGGAAAACCCCTTCCCCCCTACCCTCCCGGATAAATCCTCCGCTTTGGGAGAATTTTTCCACATACCTCTTTCAGTTAAATTGCACTTTTACAAAAACTCTGAGCTGATCAAAAGTGCTGCATCCGTTCAGTAAATGCATACGAGTGTAATCAGGGGATCGATTCCACTCTCAAATACTCTTCAGGAAAGAGTCAATCGGAAGACATGATCCATTCTTAGATCCAACGTGATTTACAAACGCCACTAGGTGTGCATATATCACAGTATTTAAACTTTACAGTTACATTTATCTGACGACGGCATGGCGCCTTTTAAAAAGCCGTGAAAATAACTTTCTCAGTCTTGCTTTCCTGCTTCTTCGTTCCTCGCTGTTTTTTAAACTTGCTCTTTCTCTCTTCCGGATCTCTCGTACCAAGTTCAAATAAACATCATCTACATTATGGCGAAGGGCAGCGGATGTTTCAAAGAATGGACAACCAAACTGCCTTGCAAGAGATTGTCCTTCTTCAGTGGAAACCTGGCGTTTATTTTCAAGATCAAACTTGTTTCCAACGAGTATTAAAGGAATATCGTCTGCTCGACGAACACGCTCAATTTGGGTCTTGTACTGAGATGCTGCAAGGAAGCTATTTCTGTCAGTTATTGAGTAAACCAGGACGAACCCTTCACCACTTCTCATATACTGCTCCCTCATTGCTGTAAACTCTCGCTGCAATCAAAATGAATCAAAGATCATCACACCACTTAAATCTTAATTAATTATCAGTAAGGTCAAACCAAACTGATTTGTTGGGGCACGGATTTTTTTCAAAATAATTCGGGTAGGTCGGAAAAAAAAAGAAAATAAAAAATATATATGTAATTTACATAAATCAGATCCATGTCAAGAAAGAAATAATTACTCTTTCAAAAAGGAAACCACATTCTGTTTTTTTTTAAAAAAACACGTTTAGTACTCAGATTTCGCAGCCATAGAGGTCAATTTTATGACATGACATTTTTAAAAACGTGACCGACCATTATCACCAAATACTTTATAAACAATAGCTAGGGTTACCGACAAACGGTCATTTGTACAAAAAACACTTTATTATTTACACAGTTGATACGAAGGTATTTAGCTTCTATTTGATTTAAACGTTTTTATATTGTGAGACAGAAATCGATAAGCAGAACAACCAAAAACTGAAATTAAAATTGTTTTTTTTTTTTCATTTGGGAAAAACGAGGGTCGGTCGGATCCGTGCCCCAACATATTAAATTGGTCTGGCCTAATCTTTTACTGATTTCAATTTGACTATACATTTTCTCTTCAAAACATAACTGTCATTAGCCAGTTTTCCTTGCTGTCTGTTTTCACTCCTCCCACATGACGTTTTTATCTCAGCAAACATTTGCTCCCCCACACTCTGCATATGGCGTCCTATCTTTCACTCTCCTTGCGGGTTCCACTCTTAGCACACTTTGGCAATATTGCTGTCCCCTCTTTTTGAAAAACTATTACATACACTAAATAGTAAATACATAAAATCTATTTTGCCAAGGATACATCAGAAAGTTTACCTGGCCAGCTGTATCTAGGATGTCGAGTAACCCACTCTCTCCATCAATGACAGCTTGTCGTTGATATGCATCTTCTACGAGATTCAACAAAATTATTGCATTAGAAGGTCCACATGATGATTGTGAACCAAAATTCTTATAATTGAGCAATTCATGAAATGTAAAAAAAAAACAACAAAAAATATATTGATCAAAAAAATTTGACCCAACAGTACAAGAAGAACTTTGGCGGAAAAGAAGGTCACACAAATGTTCAACACTTGGCTGAGCTGGGGTTAAAACCTGGGACCTTGTGGTTAGAAGGCAGAGATCTTACCACTGCACCAACCATGCCACTGTTGACTCAGCTTTCCATCCTCCCAAGGTCGGTAAAATGAGTACCAGTTTCTGCTGGGGGCTAACCTGCAAGGGATTAGTGTCCCGTCCAGGGGGAGTCGATGACTTCCATTCGCTTAACACTACAGAAACCAGAGATAAGCACTGGCTCCAATGGGCCACTTAAACTTGTATTTAAGGGTTTAGCTAGTACAAGAAGAAATTGTATCATAAATTCAAGTTTCAGGATACCTCAACACAGAGATCATTGCTAGTGTCACTGAGACAGGCCCAAAGCCCAAGGGGTGGGTGTTTGTCATATTTTTTGGGGGTCAAGATTGGCAATTTAGTATTTTTTAGGGTTTTTTCAGAGAAAATTCAAGGTTATTTTAGAAAAACGATATTTTTAGGGGTGCAAAAAACAAATCAAGCATGTTTTGACTCCTGAGTTTCCTCCTGCCTTTATTAAAATTTATGCTATAAGGTATTTTTAGGGTCGAAATTTTTCACTTTTGACCACTTGAGGTAGTTTTTGGTTGACAGGTATCTTGATCCATTCTTCCAGTCATAAAATCAGACCAGAAAGAACCATTCACAAAGGTGGGACTGCATTTTATGGCTATATAAGCACAGAGCTGGTTTACATTTCGATATCATGGCTTTGTGTAAAACATTTCCCTTCTAATACCACCACTCATAGGAGTTAAAACAAAGTGAAATATTAAAAAGTACATGGTTTTGATTAAACAAGTAAAATGAAGAAACAAGGAAAGTGTCTGAAGAAAATGACCTCTAAAATTTCTGCACTATTTCCACACTATTGACATTTTTCTGCACTGTTTCTCATTTTTTCCGCATTTTAACAGATGCCCTGTTTAACCCTTTCACCCTCAGGCAATGTATCAACATCTAACTTCTCCTAACACGACTCAAACAATATAATACAACTGGTAACAAGAAGTAAGGAATTGATCAAAGTGAATAAGCTGTGGAAGTTGAAAAGCCAGATTCTCCAAATTACAAACTGCTTATATATAAAGTTAGGAGTTTGGTTGGGAGAATTTACTAACACGTCATTTGTTGTGTCTGGGGCTTAGAGGGTTAAATGTGAAAAATTGTTCTGCATGCAAGAAATTGCTATTTTGGTAAGAAAACGTTCTGGGGGCATAAGGGACATAGACTGCCTACCCTCCTCTCCCTCCAACTACTCTGAAGCCTGATTCAAATACACCTGACCCAATATCACACTTCAATGAAGTGTGAAAGTTTTTATTGAGCAAGTTGAGCAAATGCATGTAAACAAAATATTACCTCTAATCGAACGTTTTGTTCATGATATTGCACGATTGTGGAAATGATATTTAACATGTTCTAACACATTGAGACTTACAGACAATTTTAACTCAATTAAGAAACTTGACCATGATAAACCAAAGCCAAGGGGCTCCTTGGAAAAACAAAACAAATACATTTTATTTTACCTTATTACATGAAGTTTTCATGACGTTGTTTTCACATTTTTCATGTGAGGGTTTGGAAATGCCACAAAAATTCATGTCAGGAAAATTTCATGTAATAATGTTGAAAAACTAATTCACAAAATGAATTCAGTAGACATCTATCAATATATAGACATTTCTCTCTACTGTCTTGTTGTATTAAACAAAGTTGATTAAAGGCTGATGATCAAACTATTACATTAGCTCACATTTTCATGCATGATAGAAAGAAAAAGAAAATTTAAATTCAAAAACTTTGAGCATGAGAATTGTGTGGTCTTAATTCTTGCATATCTTAAAGGTGATTATAATGTACGAACTTGTGAAAATTTCATCAAGTAACTTCTAAAATTTCATTGAAATTGCAAAAACTTCATGTAGTGGAATAACTAATTTTGAAAAACGAGAAATTTTCATGTTGTGAAAACTGAATGTAATATAAGATAGTAAAGTCTAACTTACCAATGGTAGGATCATGAAAATCAAGGAAACTGTGAGCAACAAATTGCAGTGTGAGTGCTGGGGAGAAAACAATAAATTTATTCTAATTAGTAAATTACCTAAAGGTATTTGGAGTCAAAAAGGGAGGAATGAATAGGGGTAGCAAACCCACCAATCTGTGCAATTCAAAGGTCAAATCTGTTGATCTGCAATTAGTTTATGTTTAAATCTAGATCCGTGAGGTTTTTGGGTGCAAAAAAGAGTCACAGGAGGTGGAAATCCATATTTGAAATCACCCAAAATCTGTAATCCGTGCCCAAATTCTTGTTGAATCCGTAATCCACTGCACATATTAATAGGATGTGCAAATCCATTGAAACTTTCATCAAAATCCATGATCCGCATGCTTTTCAAGGCCAAATCCACCTATCTGGGAACCCATATGCATTCATTCCCCACAAAAACACTGAGGCAATGAATTAAACGAAGCATTATGTACTGTCTGTGTAACCCTATCTTAGACCAACTCATTAGAACACATTGTTTGTATAACCACTTTTTGGCCTGCCAAACTAGCCATACATGTTCTTGTAAAAACACACTGTTTATGCATGAGATTGATAACGATCAATGGTTGTCCAACTTTTCAACTGGAAACTATGCGTGCACCCACAGGTGCAGGGAGGAAGGCGGAAGGGTTGAATAAGGGGTAGCATAGGTAAATCTGCCAATCCATACAATTTTAAGGCTAAATCCTTCAACCTGCAATAAGTTTATGCTCAATTCAGATCAGCGAGGTTTTTGCGAGTATAAAAAAGGGCTACTAAAGGGTGGAACAACCAAAAAATGAACTTAATCTCAAATTTGCAATCCATATTTGAAATCACCCAAAATCAGTAATCTGTGTACTAATTCTTGTTTAGTCTGTGATCCTCTATTTTAATAGGATCTGCAAATCCATTGAAATTTTCTTCAAAATACACTATTCAAATGCTATTTAACCCCCCCCCCAAAGCACTGCATATAAAATTTTCACAACTATTCAAATTCACCATAACTAAAAAATGTCCATGCCACAGACAGTTAAGATTGAAACTACCTTTTTTGATTTCTAGAAATACAACTGAAACCATTTGCTGATTTTTATTTTAATTTTCTTTTCTTTTTTCTTTATTTGTTTTTGTATTTATCTACAAAAAGAAATTACATAGAAAAAAGATAATCAGGGATTAAATTTTAATCATTAATATTTTACGAAATGCAAATTGGTTAATTTATATTCTAGCAGCAAGGTTAACCTTCAAGTATCAAAGGAATCTAATAACGTGCAATATGGGCACTGAAATAATATCCCTAGGTCAACCTTGAAGTTTATCACTTTTCCAACATTTAATTTGGTGACATTTTGCTCTGCAAAGACTTTAAGCTGTCACGGTCTGACATAGAACTATTGGTGTTAATGACAACTCACTTTAACTAGTTCCAAAACATTCTCTTAAACTTAAAGCAGTTCTTTAACAACGGCTTTGCAAAATAAGTGAAGTAGAGTAGTTGAAAGAAACGGTACAATTAAAATAACAAACACGCAAGTTAAGACAGACTTTACAAGTACATTAATTAGAAAAATGAAAGATGTTTCGTCTAACGTGGATTTCCGACATTTTTTAAAGAAATATCACGAATTTTGGAAATTCGTCTCTAGGGTGAATGGCTTTAACTTAAGCTCTAAAGGAATGAATATAATATTGAGCTGAAGACCACGATAACAAATGCATTTAGCCTGGAGGGCAAAATGCAATGTTGTTGAGCGTGTTATTGGCATACAATCAGTTAATGGCGTTCACAATTTTACCATCAACACATACAATTACCCTGAATTTTTTAACCAAGTCAAACCCAAATTTAATTGACTCTTAAATTTCTAAAGTTGGGCTACACTAACTGAGAAAATTCAACGCTGGCAAAGCAAAAATGATATATAGTTTTCGAAAAAGAAAAGCTAAACTGACTGCGTACTGGTACGCCAAAATAGAAGATCAAAACACAAGCACATTTTACACGACTTGATTGTGCTAAAAGCATAGATAATATATATTTTTTTGTTTTACTTTTACTTCATTAAGCTGTCAGCTATTTCACAACTTCGTTCATTGAGTTAAGTTTTCTCAGTCACAACCGCGCGGTCCCGCAATAAAATTTATTAGGTACAAATTGAACTTCGTGTTTTGAACAAGCAAGTTTTAAATCAAACAATGGTTAGCTGTAAGGTTAACCTACGATTTTGGATTGTCTTTTATTCTTTGTGTTAAAGCAGATCAGAATTTACCTAAAACAATAATGGCACTTTTATACCCAGCCACAGTTGCCAAGACAAAATATTTTACGCCCGTGCAAACAATGGCTTTTTTGCTGGGTCTGTTCCAAACAATCGAGTATTTTTTCTAGCGGACATTCTCGTACAATCCTTTTAGCATTGATTTAGCATCAGCGTTTAATATAAATGGAATTACTAATATTCGAATCATATTTTGCCCATATGTGTACAGTCAGTAGCTCAATATTAGTGGAATAAAAATAAACACAAAGCAACAAAGCGCCCAGAATATAAATTTAGTTGTGACGAACGTTGGCCGAATATCAAGTAAACCGTTCAAACCTTTTTACCTTTTTAAAAGATTTTCTCCTCGTTTCCAGTCTGATTAAGAAGCATATAACTTCTCGAGTACAAACAAAAAATATAAATACATCTTCAGTAAAAACCCACTAAATGCTTTATCGTTATTGTTTTGACATCCTGTTCATGATGCCTGAATTCCGCCAACAAATAGCCATTTCACGTTCCATTGCACAAAAAACAGCTTCAATCAAAATTCACTTTACCTGATTTCCCGACACCGCCTTCACCTAACATTACAATCTTGTACATACGTAAGCCTCCCTGAAATGATGCAGTTTCTGGATGCATTTTTGCAACCATCTGCGAAGAAAACCTCCCTAAACGAAATATCGTGTACACCCGCCAAGATCACAGACTTTCACGCACTGAAACACGTCGTGCGTATTGTTTACACATAATATCGATGACTATTTTTAGCAACTGGACTCTGATTGGTTGCCCAAGTACAATGAAGGTCGCTTTCCACATCTCGCTATCTAAAACATGTATACACATCTTTTTCTTTCCCTAAGTTGGACCTCATTTGCCAAATATAAGTTTTTTCTTCAGTTTCGTTAAATAAAAATCCCCTTAACTCTCGCAACGAACTTCAAAAATGTCTTTCACTTTCAGTTTCCGACCCAAAAACTCGGGAAGTGCATCCACAAGTACTTTTTGTTTCTTTCCCTTGCGTGCGTTCGTCTAAGAGAGCACAAAGCACTTAAAAAGACGTTGTTTGCATAAAAATACTTTGGTCCAATTTTAAAAACCCTTAAAGTAGACCAATTTACTGAAACAAAGTCAAGGTTGTCGAAATAACATTCCAATCGTTTTTTGGCTACATTCCATCACACACCATTGGGACACGCTTTGCGCTCGTGACATAGCAAAGTTCGACACTTGAGACCACAGTGTTTAGTGTCTGCGGCTGCTATGTTAAAAGACGTAATGTTTAAGCATACACCAATTATCAAAGAGCGCTCAAGGAACCGTACCAAAATATGGCAGAAAATTTTTGATGGCAGGAATTTCAGAAAGTTACTCAGCTAAAGCGATGCTAGACAGTCACATGATTAGTATTTCAAGAGAAGGTTTGTTCATTTACTTTTTAAAAAGTTCTTTTTTTTCAAATGTACTTTTAAGGCATTCGTACATGCTGATGCTGGTAATTCTAGAGACAGGTCTCCTTTTTAGGAAGCGCGTTTCAGCGATGCCTGGCCATAGATGGTAATCCTTTTGAGATATATATAAATAGGAGTAAAGTGATTCATTTAAATACTGGAAATTAAAAGTTTTATTTTGGTTCCCTGGCGAATTTAATGCATACAATTATTCCTCATAAATTCATTAACCATACCAAAATTTGTAAATCTGCGCTGCAACAAAAAATTTAGGTCAAGGTGAGATAAAATTATATACATGTTGTTATAGTATTATCGTCCCTCATCTGAGACCTAAAATAGAGAACACACTGGTTATGTCAGCTGTCAACCCATTAAACCCCAAACTCCACAAATGAATTAGGTTGGTACTTTATTAAAATTACATGCAGCATAGGCTGAATTGAGTATTTCCATGAAATTGAACTAATGTATATTGGTAATCTAATAAGCATTACTATAATACAAAATTAGAATCTTAAGAGTTATTTATAATTCTGCTTGAGGCCATAAAGAATCTATTCTTGAATCTGTTTGTTTATGTTTTAGTTATTGGTAAATTCTCACTACATAGCCCTATACTTTTTATATTATTTTATAGTAGTTGGTGAGAGTTTTGCTTTTTAACTTCTACAAATTATTTCACTTGATCAGTTCCTTATCTTGCATTACCAGTTATACTTTTTAGTTGGAGTTATGTAAAGGAAAAGTGAGATGATGACAAATTGCTTGGGTATAAAATGGTATAAAATGGTTAAAGTATTAATAATTATCTTTGATAGGGATGACAAGTTTAGAAGCACAACGAAGCCCTGAAACTGAATACAAGCTCAGAAAAGGTGTGCCATGCCGTATCATTGTCTATTGGGAGCAAATTGATAGTGTATTATTAGCTGATAACTTAAATATTTGCTGTGCCATCTCATTTTCATCTAATGATAATAATGATATTAATAATAAAAATAATGATAATAATAATAAAAAAGTAATAATAATAATTATAATATAATAAATAATAATGATAATAATAAATTATCCGCCTTGCTAATCACTCTTCTTGCGGTCAAGGACTTAATTACGAGGTAGCGGCTCAATAAAGTCAGACTGCAAGAATTTTAAAGGTGCACTCAGTGCACACAGACAAGGGTTACAGACACATACACAATTGCAGCCACTGTTATACAACCCATGTACGACCTCGAAGCACAGCTCCACAGCCAGATGGAATAAGCTGGGAGTTGATGTTGCTGAGGTTATACAACCCATGTACGACCCCGAAGCATAGCACCACAGCCAGATGGAATAAGCTGGGAGTTGATGTTGCTGAGGGAGGAAAACTGGAGTATCAGGAAAAAAAACCTTGGAGTCAGATTGAGATCGACAAAATAACCAATTTCAACTCCCTCACTATGCAGCAAAATTTAGTGAGAAACACTCTTTTAATCAGGGTTTTCATTAAGGTTTGAAGCGAGAGGGCATTTAGATTTGACACATGTGCAAAATTTATGCAAAGTATATTTTGTTCTTTTGATTGAGATGCATAAAGCATCCGGGCAAAGCTGTCTTCACAGCCGGTCAATTTACCTGGTAAGCTAAATCCTTTTACGAGCCTAAGTGGCCCATTGGAGCTGGTACTCATCTCTGGTTTCTGTAGTGTTAAGCGGATGAGAGTCATTGACTCCCCCTGGACAGGACACTGATCTGTCGTAGGTTAGCCCCCAACAGAAGCTGGTACTCATTTTACCAACCTCAGGAGGATGGAAAGCTGAGTCAACAATGGCGGAAAAGAAGGTCAAACAAATGTTCAACACTTGGCTGAGCCGGGGTTTGAACCTGGGACCTTGGTTAGAAAACAGAGATCTTACCACTGTGCCAACCATTCCACTGTCAATTTACCTGGTGCCCAGCCCTTAATGAAACCCCTGCTTAATATGATATTAATATTTTGAATAAGTCATTGAATATAAATTAGATTATTTAATATGTAACCGACTTTTAGTTACTGGTCAGTTTGTATTAAAAACTACATGGTTTTATTTGTCAGTGACAGAAAAATTTCTTGAGAGTGTGCACGTCATGTTAAATGAGCCGTCTGTTGGTTTGTTCAGAATTCAAGAGCATGTCAGGCGATCTATCCCTCAGCTTGTAGACAAAAAGGTAACGATTTATCATGATCACCAAAAATGAATCAAATCAAATTATTATAATCATTAATATTTATTATAAATAATTAGGAATGACATTTTTTATAAAATAATTAAGGTAGTACATGCCTTATGTTTGGTTGACAACTGTGCTTTCATAGCTTTATAAAGCACAAAAATGACATTTGGCTGTTGCCCAGCTGTGAGAATTTGCAGTTTTATGAAAGAACAAAACTGCATGCACTTTGTATATCATCTTTCTCCTTGTTAAGTTGAAAAATAATAATTTTATAATTTAAGAAATAAAACATGTTCTCCATGCCTTCATAGCCTGGTGAAAACATATTCAGCAAAGTTTGTTAGAATTCTTGAGCAGGTGAAAACCCTCGACTGCAGCTTAGGTTTTCTCTGATCTGCTCTCAAATTTTCCCAAATGTTTGTCTTGGTCTTAACCAGGCTGTGAAGACACTGAGAAAACATTTTGTTTTTTTAAATAAAAGATTAAAGTTTAGTGTAAACTTTGGTTTCTTCCAATTTTTGTTGTTATAATTATAAAATAAAATCACAGCTGTTTTAAAACTGACATGTTTACGGATATTTAAAAAAAACAGAAATTTTTTGCTCGACCATTTAATGAAAAAACTGTGTCCACACGTAGCATTTTAGTTGGTACATTTGTTCATCATATTATTCAAATATATACTGTAGAGTACATGTATTACACAGTCATGTATTAAGAGATTATTAATCGAGCGCGGGGTCTGTATGGAAAAATATCAGATCGAGGTCTTAACAGTATGGAGTGCAGCGTTTGTACAAAAAAGACCAAGGTCTGATGTTTTTACACAGAGACTGAGCAACCCAAGTTAATAATTTCATCATCATCATCATCAGTTCTTTTTGATTATCGTGCACTATGTGGCATCAATGTCCACATATGTGGACTGCCATCAAGTTTCCTTGCTCGCTGCACTCATGGCCTGTCTAATCTTCCCTCTCCACAACACCTTATCCAAGGGGTCGGCAGACAATAGTCTCCATTGTCTGCAGTCCTGTTTCGTTACTTCCCTCCAGGACAATCTCGGTCATCCAGGACCCTGACGACCCTCGACCA
>JAOCNB020522571.1:0-14416 GCA_026546465.2 Palythoa caribaeorum
GTTTTACAGCTGAGGGTCTTAGATAGTCCGCTACTGTGGCTCACATATATTATCATTAAGAAATGCCCTCAGTAGAATAGACAGACCACAACACCGGGATCAACACCCCACTCTTTTCGATAAGTGCGTGGGTTCTTTTAAGTCCCTCGACAGAGAGATCGAGAGACTTTAACGTCCTTATCCGAGAAGACGCGAAGGTCTAACCATTTGCAGATGTAAGAGCAAAGGCAGCACCTCAGTTATTTTAAGACCCTGAGTGGAGATCCGGCCGGGAATCGAACCCGAGCCTTCCGCACGGCAGACTGGCGCCTTACCAACTAGGCTAACCAGGGAATGGTTACACGAGTGGGCAAGCATTAACCGTCTTGTTCCCGCAAGAAACAAAATTGCGTGGAGCGGAATTATACATTAGTTTTTGGGCAATGGAGTCGCAAAAAGGGGAAGAGGTCAGTCAAAACAAAGCAAACATAGACGAGTTTCGTAAATTTATTTCTCCAAAAACCCCGAAAAATACAAAAATTAAAACGCAAAGTGATATGAGGACATGGAAGTGTTTTTGTCTTACCGAAGTAGCAAAGTGGAATATTTTGGCCATATAATAAATCCTTTATTGAACAAGCTTGTTCGGTCAAGATGGCTGGATACTGGCCTCGTTCTTTCTTTGCATTTCCATGGACCTCGACTTCGTCTCGGTCCATGATAACGCAACAAAAGAACTTGCCCAATATCCAGCCATCTTGACCTCACGCTTGTTCAATAACGCATATGCATTGTATTGTATTGTAATGTATTGTTACTGTTTCGCACTGGTAAAACAAATAAAATTAAAATTAAAAAACCTTAAGAAAACAAAACTCTAATGACCCGTTGAAAAAAGGAAAGAGCAAATGAAAATTTATATATTTTTTCTAGGCCGTTGCCGTCCCCGTTGCTTTAAGGTCTCTAGTAATTTTGCTAGACGGGTTTGAACTTCCTCAGTTCATATCTCACCCTTTCACCTGACGTTAGGTCGAGCTGTGACAAATTCACGGTAGCTATTCCAATGAGACGGTGTTTTGCTCTCCCAACGAAACTGCCGTGCTCACTTTTCACTGCCGCCTCGACCTCGCGGCCTCTGAGCACGTCTAAACCCACGGGATACTCAAACGTTTCGTTGAACTCCCCGCTGGTGACGCCCTTAAACAGACGAGTGCGTCTCCTGGTGCGTTTGGAGCGATCTGGTAATAGGTACAAACGAACGAACGGGTTTATCCTGTTAGACGGGTCACGTGACACCAGATTCTTCACACTCTCCACAGTGATACAAAGCAGGTTTCTCACGTGATCATATTTGATTGACAGCTCCAGCTCTCCTCTGACGGAAAGATCCTCCCCCAACACTGAACTGCCGCGGTGATCACCATCAAATATGCTGCCGTCATAAACGCTTCCTCCATCCGATACGTCTGAACCATGGCCAGCGGCTTCCTCCTCAACGCCATCCACAAGGAGTTTGGGTATGATATGCGTGGCGGACTGGGGACGAGTGTTTCCTCCACCTGATCTTTTTCTTACCACTTCAACGCGTTGCCTAAATTTTGCAAAAAGGTGATGCGAAAGAAGTTACTATAATGCCTAGTTTCCACTAATGAAGTATGCACAAAGAAAATAGTGACAAGCCGAGCAAATAAAATACCAAGTGCAATTATCATTGTTGTTATCATTACTATTACAACAACTCATGTATTATTATCATTTGCTATCAATATCATCATCGTCATTATCATTATCATCATCCCCATCATTATCATCCTCATTATCACCCTCACTATTAGTCATTATCATCATCATCATCCTCATGATCATCATCACCACCACTATTAGTATTATTATTAAACGCAAGGCTCTACCACACAACCCTTTCGTACATATCCAAATCAAGCAATAGTAATAATTTTCTCAATAATTTTCAAAATAGGGCAGGGGGGAGCCAAACTTTTATCCGCTTGGATGGAGATGTCTTTAATGGACCACTTGAGCTCATAAAAGGATTTACCTGTTAGCTACACTGCAACTCAGTTGCCACTACGCTTACAAGCAATGGTGTTACAAATAACTCAAAATCCCCCCATGTTCGACTTAGTCGCCTATATATTTTCACTCTAAAAATGGGGTAAAGATCTGCTCTATTTGTCACCTCTAGTTGCCTCCCAGCATCACGATGCAATTAATTGTTAATTGAATGTATTCAGTTATGAATGGTGTTAAAATTCAGACTAAAATGGGTTTGGACAACACAACTAATTCCCTATCGCTGATTACTCTCACATCAACAGCACGTTTCCAAATTACGCTCCACTGCTCACAAACAAAACTGGAGCAGACCTTAAACAGTACCGTTTGATATCATTCAAAGAAAAATTGAAAAGGCAATTTATAAATGCCTATTAACTTTCATTTATTGTCAGGATTATATTATATTATGTTATGATTCATTTGCTGTTCCTTGCAGTATTATAAATAATCTAAAATTGTATATACTTGCTCATGTGTTTGTGTATGTGTTTGTAATTAGTGGTGATTAATTATTATTTGTAAATTCCACCAATCTATGTAAACTGTAAATTATTTCTGCAAAGTCTGGCTTAAATCCTTTACGGTTATCACAGGAAGCCAGTACACTTTTTCACTTGTTACTTGTCCTCATTCAAATCGTAATTAGCCTAACTCTTACGAGTAATAAAAAGAGATGTTGTTCTTGTAAAACCTAGAGGGCAGGTTCTAACTTCTGATACATTTACTGTACTCTTAAAGAATCTGGCCAAGAGTTGAAGGTTTTGTTTGTGAGAAATGGCCTATCCAGATCATTCTATTATTTTTGATCAAGTCCAAGTACTTGCCAAAACAGAAAAATATCTTCCAAGGCTAGTCACAGATTCAGTTTAAAACACCCCAAAACAGCAACAAAGAAGAATCTCACAAGCTTAGTTCCACCTACACAAAACTAATTCATGTAACAAAAAAATTCATCTCTTGATTACTGCCATTGTCCTATCACCATTATCAAACAATAACTCACTCACCCACGCATTTTTACTGCATCAAAAGTTCATTCCGAAATTTTAAATTAGCATTCTGATGAAGGCTACCAAAAATGCAGCCAAAGCGTAAATGTTTTTGATTTCTTACTGCATGCAAATTGCAAAGCACACGCAAAAGCCTCAAGATAACTATGACATGGACCTAAAATCTGAAGATTTTCCTTCTCTGTTTCCCCTTATTTCCCCTAATTAACCCTTTGAGCCCCAAGCACGACAAATGACGTGTTGTTAAATTCTTCCAACTGAGTTCCATATATGAGTTCTATATAAGCAGTTTGGGAGAATTTGGTATTTTAACTTCCACAGCTTATTTCGCCTGATCAATTCCGAGGTTGATAATTTGCCTTGGGCTGTAAGGGTTAAGCACTTATGACAGAGAGATTGTTTGATTGCACAACGTTTCACTGCACAACAGGATCAGCAGATTTTTCATCACACTTGGGGGTCAAGATCTGGAAATTGTCAATTCAAGAAAGTTCCAAATCTAAGTCTTGAAACCACTTCAAGAAGATGGTGACTAATTCACTATTAGAATATTACCATACAAAAAATTGATTCTTAAATTAGGACCTCGTTTTTCCCTTTTTTTCTCATCAGCTCTTATTCTTGCATTTAGTGATTTGTGTCAACTTGTTTGTCTGTTTCGGTCTTTTTGCTTGTTTGTTTGCTAGATATTTATTTAATTGCTGTTTTATTTTGTTTCTAAACTTTAAAGTCAAAAACGTATTCTGCCTTCAACCTGACATTTAGCTAGATTCGCCCTTGCTATTTCTTAATGGCTGGTGCCCGTCAAATAGTTGTTATAAATCACTGTTATACTAGTATTAGTTAATGTAATGCAAGGAGTGCCAAATAAAAGTTTCTTGTTGTTTTTTCAACACCAAACCAATTATTTCATAAATAAGTTCTGTATTTGAAAAATTTGTCTCATTATTACATGCAGTGGAATCAGCAGCTGTAGAGTACATTCAGCAGCAATACTGAAAAAATAACTAAAAGAAGACATTAAACAAAGCTCTCCCCTACAATAAGCCCTTGCAGGAGTGACGCACAAGCTTAGATACCACACTGCAATTTGCAACTGGTGAGAAAGCTAACCAGTGCTTTCACTTGTGGAAAGAAGCAAAACAAAAAGATGAGTTTTCAACGTTTTGGAAGTAGATTTGCAACAAGCCACCAGAATCTACAAAAAAATTGCGACAAAACCAAGTAAAATACCAATAAACTAGGTTCTAATAATATAACCTAAACAATATTTTCTTACAAGCCTAGGGGCCCACTGGGGTCAGTGCATATCTCAATCCAGTTTCTGTAAATTTAAGCAGATGAGAATCACTGACCCCCCCTGGATGGCACACTAATCTTTCGCAAGTTAGCCCCCAGCAGAAACTAGTACTCAATATATTCTTACCAATCTCTTAAGGATGGGAAGCATGTAGGCAGGTGGGATGGGAGGCATGTAGGCAGGGGGGGATGGGAGGCATGTAGGCAGGGGGGATGGGAGGCATGTAGGCAGGGGGGATGGGAGGCATGTAGGCAGGGGGAATGGGAGGCATGTAGGCAGGGGGGATGGGAGGCATGTAGGCAGGGGGGTGGGAGGCATGTAGGCAGGGGGGATGGGAGGCATGTAGGCAGGGGGGCTGCCCACCTGTCTGAAACCTTCAGCTCAGAAACAACTAATTGATCAAATGTATAATTATATATTTTAAGAACTGCTGACACAAGTCTGCTCAAATACACGAGGCACACCCCCTACAAAAAACACTGGCTACATGCCTGGATGGGAGCAAAGCTGTGTCAACTTTGGCCAAAAAGGTCATACAAAGAAACCCACACAGGCATTTATTACTCAGCTGAGCCAAGATTTGAACACAAGACCTTGTGGTTGGAAGGCAAGAGATCTTATCACTGTCCCAACCATGCCGCCATCAAAAAGGCCGTATTTAAATTAGTCACATGCTTTAGAATTATTTACAATCAGTTCTCAGAAATGCGTTACATTACTTTAACACAACACTGCCCAGATGCTTTGCTCACATGCATTTTATTATTGCAACTCAAAATTACAGCAAATTTTGCAGCTACCATGCAGTTATAGTCTTGTATGCACATTTAAATGCAAGAGTGCTGTGGTACACAATCACTTAAATAAATCTTGGTTAATGGACCGTATAACACATCAAAGTTCATCCCATGTACTGAGGGTCAACAATAAGTTGATAGGATGCAATTACCGTATTTCCTCGAATAAACGCCGCCCTTGATTAAACGCTGCCCTCGAATAAGCACTGCACCTGACAGCCAAGATATTTATATACGCTGCCCTCGAATAAATGTCGCACCCCGGGAACAGACAACAAACTGAAACATCGAATTTATGACGTTCACTTTTCACAAGTGCCGTGCAGAGTTGTTTAAAGTTAAAGTTTGAAAGGCACAGACAAAAATCCGCAACATTGAATTTATCTGATTTCTTACGCATTTACAAGCGAACATGTAACACTGTAAAGATTGATCGGTACAGCCAGACAAAGAACTGCATCATTTTTTCTACTTTTTAAAGTAAAGTTACGGTTGTTTAAACAAAATAAACAGCATTTGAAATTAACGCCGCCCTCAAATAAACACCGCCCTCGAATAAACGCCGCACCCAAATCATGAAAAATTTAATAAACACCGTGGTGTTTATTCAAGGAAATACAGTATGGCTTTTTTGGGCTCAGAAAATGGGATTTAGGGAAAAATACCAATGGGATTCAGGACCAGAATTTTGTGCAAGATAGCGATGGGTCAAAAAAGGTAATGAGAGAGCAGGATTGCGGGAAAAGAAAAAGCGGGATTGTGAGACTGAACATCTCTACTGTGGACCCTCTGTTCATTATAGCATTAACTTGAATTTCTAATAGATTATAATTCCCATAATGCATAGTGACTATATTCATGTACAAAATTTTTTTCCCAGCAAAGTTAGCTAAGCATACAAAAATATGAAAAAAGCAATTACAAACAAATTATCTCAACTTTACCTTTGTATACCTAACCTCAATTATTTCATTCAACTTAACCAACTAAACAAACCAACTAAATTAATTTTTCCTAAGAACATGAATAAAAAGCCACACTTACAAAAATATTTTATGAATGCATGGCAGTGTTACTGCCGCAGGTTGTTGTTTCGAGAGTTCTTGTTACAAAAGCAGGAAAACAGAGTTTGAGAATGACAAACTTCTGAGACAGAAAAAAGAGAGATAGCCTCTTCCCCTGCTTTTTTTCCAAATAAAACTCTGTTTCACTACTTTTTTAATCTTGACTAACTTTCAGATCAAGGCTATCATCAGTATAGTTAAGGTAGCAACCATTTAAACTACCATATGTTAAAACTGTAAAGTTCCTCTTTACTTGACAATGTTTGGGCATATTGTTTGATTATGAAGAGACATACAAGAAGACTTGTCACATTTTTAACATACATCTTGGCTGCACTCCAGTGACCATTTTCAGTGATGACATGGATCAGTGAATGCGTACTATCATATGTTAATTAAAAAGAGAGAGCAGTGTCATTGTTCTTGTTCATTCAAGATAGGTTTATGTTCTTTAACACACAAAGCTTTAGAGATCTTTCTTATAGTTTGCATGACTTGAACATAAAATTTGAAATTCATCATTATTAACAGATAGATGCACTTTATTTACTGTGTAGCCTGCCTTATAGTGTAAAAATTAGCATATATTAGTATGCATTCACTGATCCATGTCATTCACTGAAGATGGTCACTGGAGTGCAGCCGAAATATATGTTAAAAAAATAACAAGTCTTCTGATATGTTTCTTGATAATCCTCTTTACTTATTCTTAACACAAGCAAAATCCTTGAGAATGGAAATAATGTATAACCTTACTTTTGCTTTATCATTTACCTGGTTGAAAACAACAATTCAAATTGATTAAATTCATCTTGAAAAAACTTTTCACTAGCAAATCAACAAGCACTGTTACTTGCAAAGAATAAATGTGCTATTGTAATCATTCAAACAACAATCAAAAATAGAACAAAAATACTTTTTATAAACGGTATTGTGAAATAAATATTTTGTTCAAACAAAAAATAATGGAATAATATGAAAAGTCAAAACAAAAACTACATTACTATCTCTGTTCTAAATTTTAAACAAAAATTAATATTAACAAAACAAGTCTATCTCACTTCCACTGTGAAGTGGATTGTTTCTTTAAAATAAAAAAAATAATGACGAAACAAAAAAGAGAAAAGAAAAAAGAAAAAAATTATCTGCCAAGATGTCCAACAAAATAAAATGTGAATGAAATCATATTATTGATATTAATTTACAGCTGTCAACAATAAAAATTGTCCAAAACACATAAAAAACTAGAAAAATAGAAAATTTACATGCATGTAGTACTGAGGTAGTGTAAAAAGCAAATTCTATTCTTTCTGGTACAAAATGTTATTCTTTAGAGAAAAAAGCCATCACTAAATAAACAGTTATTCAGACTCTCTACGAGCAAAAATCTTTAACTGTATATATAAATTTCCCATTTGCTAGTTTTTGTGTGTTTTGGACAATTTTTATTCTTGTCATTAGCTTGATGGTGATTGGTGATAACTTACCAAGTTACAGTGATTTTCAACCTATTCTTATCTAAAACTTCGGGGAAAAAAACAACTAAACATTTGAGTTTCCTTTCTCTCATTTCCAGAGCATTTTAAATTTTTAGGACCTTCAAAATTTTTAAGTCCTCAAATTTCATTTTTGAAAATTTAGGACTTCTTAGGTTTTTTGACCAAAAAAACCTGTAAATAAACAGCTAAACAAACCATCCAAGTATACATTGGGTGGGAAATTACAAACTTGATTGTATTTACATGTTAATTGCAAAAATACCATGACAGGTTTTCAAAAATATCTGTCATCAAAATGCTTTATAATCAAAACTTTTGAGTACCAGTGCTTGTCACTTCTCAAGCACCATCGCGCACCTTAAATCAATACATGAAGAGTAAATAATCAAGCACACAATCACCGAAAATCACTCGCTTCCCTGTGATGAGTACAAAATGCAAATTGATCATCAGAGATTTCTCTTCTGTAAGTCTTTGTTTCTGATCCACATATTTCCAAATGAAAATGCATTATAAACTTGAAAACTAGCCAACACCGATTGTCACCCCATTCACAATGTCTTTTCATTGGTAGCTTCAATCGCCAATCATAAATAAACTTTTATTTGGCATGTCTGTTGCATGACATACATCTAACAGCTTGTCAAGACTTTCAGCAAAGATATAAATTATACAGATTTTGTAAGCAAATCTTTGAGTCGGTATATATTTATCGATGATAGTGACTTAACCCCAAATAAGGCAAATTATCAAAATTAAAATCAATTACTAAGGGAAAAATAATTAAATAATTCAACTGGGAAAAATATTTGTTTAATAACCTATTAAACAGCTGAAGGTGAGTTTTTTCCCACTCACCAAGGATTTTCAAATGACAAGCACTGGAGTACTGCAACTTGAAAAAATGTAAACCGAAGTTATTTACCTCAGCTGTGTATTTCCATCAACCTCGGCAACAACTTTCTTATCTGGAGGTTTGAAGACCCTCAGTGTGAAACGGCACGTCAGCACACTTTTCTCACCAGAGTCCTCCAGAGGGAATGTTTGGTGGATCGTCATCTGAGGCTTGTTCAGCAGACTTCTTACATCGATGGCCATCTTACCCAAGACTTTATTTCCCTTTGCTTCAATTACATTGATCTTAGCCTCCTGTCCCTCAGGGTCATTGATGAGGAACCTCAAAGCTTGCTTCCACTCTATTTTCTCACCGTAGGCTGTGAAGGTGTTCATGGTAGATTCACCAACTGTAACTTCGCAAAAGATACTTTGCAGGCTTGGTTTCTTTGTAACTGGCAGGGCACTTGCTGAAATTGGTTTAATGATCAGAGCAGCAACGGAAGTCCCTGGGGACGCTGGTGGGGGAAGGTCAGTTGGTGACTGACTGAGTTCGTACCAACTCAGCTGAAGATGAATGCGGCCTTGTTCGACTCCTTGCAGTTGCAACCAGACATTTCGCATTCCTTGCTGCACCACGGACTCTATATCAGTCTCAACAAAGCCTATCTTGGTATCTTTGGATGATGTGTCTTCATCATAAACCTGAAGAAATATTCCTTGTCCCTCACAGTTGTCAACAAATGCTTCAAAAGTCTCATTCCATTCTGGGTTTAAATCATTCTTAATAATTTTTGTTCGAAATTGCTGGGCGCCAACCTGAATAATGGTATAGGGATCTGATTTACCTTTTTTCACCAGACCAAAGTCACAGGCTATCAAATCTTTTGCTTCAAGAACACAAATTTGCAGTACTCCTTCTGGAATAGGGTATTGTAGATCACTTCCATCAACTCCTTCAGCGAGGGGCACAGCAACTCGGTTGGGTAACACAACAAGAGAGGCGATAACATCGTTAATAATTCTTCGCAGAGTGCTCTTCAGTCCTGGAAAGTCCAAAACATTCAACAAATTGTTGAGATCAAATTTCAGCTGCGGTCGATTGAGGAAAAACACAGTCACTCCTCCGACGGGGTTGTACTCCGACACAAGAGGTTTAAAGATTACACGCAGCGGACCTTGAAGCTCGATATTGGAGATTCCTAGTTTCACACTTTTAACGCACAACTTCAAGTTAGCGTCGCCACGGTAGGACAGAGCAAGATCGAAAATAAAATCATCTTCTCTTTCTTCACTGTCTGTGGATTTTTTACCGTAGGCGACAACATGCTTGAATTGCGGTGGCGTGTTCCCAAGATCGATTGTCTCAAAATAAAGAGACGACAAGGATTTTGGAAGATTCTTCTGCAACTCTGGTTCGACATTCTCTTTCAGAATCTTGTACACCATTCCGCCGATGTAAGGCCACATTTGAACCAACATTTTGTTCAGCCATTCGACTTGTTCGTTCTCTGTGAAATACACCCACGACGGAAGGCCTTGCATTTTGTTCACATATGACGACTGATGGCACTGGATGAGATGTTCCCGGTGCTTTTTCTTCCTCTCTAGTTCGAACTGCCACATCAAAAATATCATAATAATCAGCACAATCCACGCCATACTGAAGTGCATGTAGCCGACAAGCCAAAGAGCGAAGGTGACGCCGAAGTAGCGAAGGAACTCCATTGCTTGACCTCTGGAGCAGTTGATCAAGTTGTGATATATTCGCATATAGCTTGGTCTTGTTGTTTCTTCAGACATCTTCACTGCTTTTCTTGTGCTTAAATAATAAAATATGCCAACCACCTGACGTTTTTAAAGTGTAAAGTACACAAAATTATAAATCAAAGAATGAAAATGTCTTCTGAGTCTTCTAGCTGGTTCCACCCCGCTGCACGTCTGTAGACTGTCTCAGCGTTTATTTTCGCTCACTGTCTCAGCAAGAATTTACAATGGTTCTCTCTCAAACACTTTTTGTCTTGCTCTGCAATAAACGTTATTGGCCAATAAGTTCAAAGTCCTTCTCAAACTAATAAAGACAAGACACGTAAACTGTCAATTCACATGGTCGAACAAAACTCATTGTTTGATTGGTTAGGGAGCTCAAGTCAAGGGCTGAGTCCAAATCTCGTTTTGATTTTCGCCCGTTTAATTATATTTTTAAAAGTACTTAGCGGATTTTTTGTCACAAAAGCCCACGCCAAAGGTCATCATAGTAAAAACTAAATTAAGCTACTTAACTTTCGACTCAATAAATTTTAAAAATGATTATTCTCGCGTTTAACTTTTTAAATTTTAAGATACCCTGGCCATTATAGAAATGTTAATTTATTAAAATATTACTGCGCATATAAAGCGGTTCTATAAAAATATGTGTACAATTATTAAATCAAAAACAATACGAAAATATTTTACTTTGACAGTTACTCGATATCTTTTAAAAATCAAAATTATGTGCTAGGAAAAAGTTTTCTGGAGGCTTAGTTTTACTGGTGGCTTCAACCTGCGTAGAAATACAAAATATTTTCGTGTAAAGTCATAGTGCACGAATTCTTCGCGTGCAGTGACGTCAATGAATGAAGTTCTCCGAAAGTATAAAATATGTATTTTCTAGCTGAACAACGACTCATAGTTGCCAAGTTTTCTAGAATTTCAGGTATAAGACTTTCTCAAAACTCCACGCGCCATACTACCGGTGTACAATACGACCGGAATTGCAGCGATATGGTCCTAGACCTAATTCGAAGACAGTTTTTTCATTAAAACCTATTTAAGGCAACTTTGTGTAGTACTAAAGGATCAACAGACAAAGGCTGGGTATCCTTGTTATAATGTAAAGAAATATTCCAAAATTTATTGACACAAACACTCACATTTTAGTAAAGTTTCGATAAACTTTTGAGAATGCGTGCGATTGCGTGATAAATAGAGCAAAAGTGATGAAATGCGTGGGATTTTTCCAGGAGTGAGAAATGCGTGGGACTTGGCAGCTATATTAAGTGAAGTGCTTCATTTGGCTTTGTAACGAAGTTGCTCAGTGTGTTTGGATTTAAAAAAAGATGTGTATGAATTAACTTTCAGATCTTGAGTTGAAAGCGAAATTGTTTCTTGATATGAAGTGGCGGTACAACAAGTGAGTCAGAAATGAAAAATTTCAACATTCGTGCAAAATTCAGTTGAACTGTATCCTGATAAACGCAAAACCAAAACAGCTTGTTGTACTTGTTGAATAACAATGGTCACCTTTTTGTTAAAACGGTCTTTCGCCAGTATAAAGATATTCATAATGACATATCGCTTTACAAATGGGTGTTTTTACACTCGGGAGCTGAGCAAAACTCAAGTCGACTTGAGTTTGCTCAGTAAAAATTCTAGTGCCAGTATAAACACTCCAAAAAAATGTTATAAGTTACTTTGCTTAGCAAATTAGTATTTTTAATTATCGCTATTATGTAGCATCGATGGAGAATAAAACTACAGTAAGGAGCAGTATTGCATCGGAAACTTCAAACGATACTAAGAAAGTTTCAAGCCAAGAAAAACCGTCCCTGAATACAACTTATGGACCCAAAACTGAAAGAAACTCATTAGAGATATAATATTCTCCTTTTCTCCGCTTGTCAAAATCATTTGAATGGTGTTATGCATGCATGAGTAAATTACGCGTCTAGGCGAGCATTTCTCACGTTAATACATTTAATAACCGCAAAAGTGTTTTTGCTCCACGGCTAAGCAAAAAATCTTAGCTTAGCTCAAACTTAGCTCAGCAAAATTTAAGCTCTAGTGTAAAAATACCCAATATTCTCCTAGCTCCAATTTGACTCCGGTTTCACGCTCATTTCTTTCACCTACAGGTACCGTAAAACCTCAGTGCCGCTCTTCGACAAAGCGCCGTAACTTCAATATTGGGAGAACGTAAAGCGCCGCGGTGCTTAATCAAGGGTTTGCCGTAATAACTGAGGTCTCGTCAAACCGAGTTTAGGTTTGAAAACAACACCAACTTTACCTTGTTGCAAAACGTAGTTGTATTTGCATTTTGGTGACATTTACAAGTCTAATGCCGTGTTGGTTTAAATTGTTTCGGTCCAGTGGCTGCCTTCTCACTGTTGGGGCGTCACATGGAGGTGCTTCAGGGTGAGGGAAGTCCCGCGACTGCGCGAGCTCGATCGCCTGTCCTTATATAACTGAAATCTCTCTTATTTTTGTCATTGTGGTGGTAGGTTGTCCGGTTATAAACTAGCAGAGACTTCGCCTCGTTTTTTCTCAACACATCCTACGCCATTCACACTGACTAGCGTGTTGCCAAAACTCGACAGACACTGTTTCAGCTGGTTTATGAAAATAGAAAAAAATGAACGTTAAGAAACGAACAGCTAACTCAGCTAATCAGTTTTAAATTTTTTTTTGAAACTCCGAAATTAAATTGCTTTCAACCTCTCTGCGCGTTTATTATAATACGAAACACAGTGATTATCATATGAAAGGTTTTTTCAATGACTTATAAATATTGACAATGATTTTGTAGAAGGAACTTTAAATTTTGTTCCTTATGTTTACAAGTCAGTTTCTTTTCACCATCCGCACAAAGAACTCAGTAAACCGAACTGAACTGAATTCATGTTTCCCCTATAGAAACAATCATGAATACCCTATTATCATATCACCATCTTAAGGTTTGACAATAGACCAGTTCAAGCTCGTTGTTGCATCGTGGGTAATCAAGGCATGGATTACAGAGAATCGAGTCGCGAACTGAGGTTTATCGACGATTTCTCGCAAAATCATAAGTTGTAAATTCTCGTATTTTCAGCCCGACAAGCTTAGCTTGACATTTACACATGTAGATATTTGGCGTGTTTGGTTGCAAATTACACGAAAACCGCTTTAATCTCTTGGCAAATGCATTGTTTGCAAGAGCGATCGTGTGGAACAGACTCGCTAGAAAACAATAGATTTTCAACTTAATCCTATACTTTCTCAGGTAATTTGTGGCCAATTAGTCTTAAAATTAGCATGTAACTAGAGTATGAACTTAATTTGCTTGTCTGAAAATCCGAGAGTTTACAACTTATGATTTTGCGAGAAATCGTTGATAAACCTTAGTTCGCCAATCGACTCTCCTACTCTCTGAAATCCATGCCCTAATTACCCATGATGCAATCACGAGTGTGAACTCGTCTGTAACCACTAGAACAACTCTTGTCGATAAAAAATATAATAAATGATATTCAATCAGTAATAAACATCTGAATTTGCATCACTACTGCAATACTGTTTCTGTGTGTGAGTCTTGTGCGAGCCTTGTGACACAACATTGAGGTGTGTCAGACTGACAGGCTTGGAATAGACATTTCGTTCTGTCCACGAAAAGAATATCTACTACTCGTCGCTTCATAAAGATACTATTAACTATAGACTCTGGTAAAATACCGTTATTTGCTATATGAGTTTTCCAATTATTGAATTTCAAAACATTCATTGATACCATATCCTAGGGCAAATTAAACTTGATTCTGGCAGCCATACTGTGGAATCTTTCAATAGAGTTTATAAAATCTGAGTTACAGCACAAACCCCATAAAATCAGACCATACTTAATTGATAGACCTCTGTATGTAAGAACCTAGAGCGTTTGGACAGCTCTAATTTATTCACGAACATTTTCTTTTGATTCCAGATTGTAATTAAGGCCCGGTTTAAACGTCGAACTTCACATGTGCCGAATCTAATGCAAATGAGGTAGAACAACAGCATTAGATTCGGCACATGTGAAATGTGACGTTTGAACCGGGCCTAACAAATAGATTCAGGCCCG
>JAOCNB020522676.1:0-14414 GCA_026546465.2 Palythoa caribaeorum
AAGATCAGAAAAGTCAATAAGACAAAAAGGGTTTTTTTTGTATATTTTGATAATGTCAATGTTTTGTACCTAGTTTCACAAATTGGTTCCCGGCTGCACAACTCAGATGCTTTCTTTGTTATTGTTAATTTTCTTTCACTAACCAAATATATATATATATAGAATATAACTCGTGACTTACTCTATAGGAAACCCGAGTTCACGCAGCTATGCATCTTGTTTACTTCACTTGAAAATGACCTCTGAGAGATCGAATCGTAATTTTTTATCTTTTACATTCTTAACAAAGTTAATATCAAAAAAGTTATTGATTAAGTAATTAATCGATTTCAATACTGTATTTTTTTCTGACAGAAGTAACCCAGTCGAGATCAGCAGCAGTGACGAGGATTTAATGCATAGTGCGTTTTCCCCAAGAGAGAGAGTACAAAAAGCCACAGCAGCAGCAGCGGTGGCGGTGGGGAGAAAAATGCGAATTCAGTAAAAGTAGATGTAAATATAATTTTAAAAATGTAGAACAAAGGAAATTTGACCCAAGCTTATTAGACATCGCGAGTCCGGAGGACGTTTCTTCTCTCCCAGCTGTCATCAATGATCTTTGCAGCTACACAATTGCATTAAACGCAACTGTAGACGAGGAGAACGTGTTACAACCAGAGGGGACAAAGTGGAATAAAAGCTCGTCCAGTAGCTGGCGAAATTACTGGGAGCTTCGATATGCAGACTGTCGTTGCTTGCACAAATGCGAAAATGATGATTGTCCGTATAAGCTTCAGTACGGTGTAATAAACCGCACACAAGTGAAGAAAGTTGACGGGAAATATGTTTGTGGGGTATGCTAAGAAACGCTAGTGCATGTGAAACGCCCTGCACGGTGCTGGTTTTGAAATGTGAAAGTATTATTTTGATTAATATCTTAGTTTAGAAATACGTAGGTTGTTTCAGCGCATTAAATTCTAAAGGAAGTTTTTAGCTATCCTACGCTTTAGGGTGTGAGCACCTGCCCCTTTCTCTAATGTCCAAACCGGATTTACGTGAGCATTTTCTATCACGTTTTACGCCAGTATAAATAGTTAGTTTTCCTACTAGCAAGTCAGTTTTTAGTGTGGATCGCTACAGCGTTAGCAAAGTTTAGGCCTTGGGCCGTATCAAGTCTATCCGCATTAATTCCCAAACAAGTCAATTTAAAGTTAAGTCAAATAAAGTCTATCAAGGGTGCTAGTGAGCATACCAATGTGAGTACAGTTTGCCTTTCTTTTAGGATTTTAATGTAAGTTAGATCAATTTTATTGCTTGTTACAACAATGATAAGGAAGATATTAGCTTTGCTATATTTCCATAATTATGAGTGTTCCCCCAATCTTAGATTTACAAGAAATTTTGTGTTATTCCAAATCAGTTACTAGTTCGTAGTTGTTTATTACTGGAGTTGTCATTATTGCATAGTATATTTAGCATAATAGCAATCAATTTATTTAGATTTCATTGAACTACTATGTTGATTATTTAGTTTCTATCAAGTTTGTTAGACTTATTAAACTAAAACTAGTTTTCGTATTTGTCACATTTGCAGTTTGAACCGACAATTATTCGACAATTAGATATCTTGCTACTGGCATCTAGTGTTCTTCATTTTCCTGACATATCGTCGACCTATCAACACTTAGTGTCATTTATCAACCGCGATAACTTGGTATAATATCGTCAGCCTATGGAATTGAATATTGTCTATTAGTGATTAAATACCCATAGTTGTTGCATATCTAGCGTCATATTCAAATTCTGTCTACTGCACCCGCACTACGCATATGAATGTGTCTCCTCTAGATTCAGTTCAGTGTTTAGTCAAATTTCTGTCCGGAAGAGCTACACACGGCGTAACGTGAAAAAGCGAAAAAGAAACAAGGGGTTTCACCAAAAGAAAGAGTGCAAGCAGCTTTTGTTTTATCTGCACTAAAAGTGGTGAAGACTGGGAGAAGGTGGTCAACAAGGCGTCGCAGATGTTAGACAAGAAATGGATCTCAAAACAAAAGCATCAACTTAAAAGATCAACAAACTCATCAGGGGAAAATTTTGAGGCTCCTGCAACATTTAAACAGTACTGCCACCAGCAGGATAAACTGTTGGTATTCAAGATAAATGACTGAAGCTGCAATCCGGATGTACCTTCCCATGTATTTAAAACAAGTAAAGTGCATATGTCGATTGCACAAAATATGGATCAGGACGGCGAATATTTCATGAACAAAGAATATTGCTATTTTGATGGTAAAGTCAAACAGAGCCACAATTTTGTTACTCTCACTGCTAGCACCTATCTTCCATTATTTAAGGGGCAGACAGTGTTAGCAGTCATGTATACCGAAAGCAAGAACTTGGATAATATTAAAAAATTTTGGAATCTTTTCAACGAAGCTCTTAAAAGTGCACAACATAACAAAAATGTTGTTTTCAATCCTATCGGTTGGTGTACGTGAATGGTGGGTGTGAACATGAATGCCTTGGTGAGGGTATTTGAAGAAACTGCTCTTTAAAGAATCAAGAGCTGTGAGTTCCACTTTAAAGATAATAGAAACAAGGCCGCACAAAAGATACACAACGACAAAGATGCTCAGGAGTTTAAAGTAAAGCTTAAGGAGACTTGCAACTCTGTATATGATGCAATATACAAGTTCATCCAAGCAAAACCAGAAAGAGCGTTTTTGCCCAGCTGGATTGACTGGTGGAACCAATGCAGGACTTCATTCATTCCTTTTCCCCTCACATAGAGGCTCCAAGAAAGAACTTCACCGAGGTTGTTCACACCAGTTGGACGCACACCGAGTACAAATGAAAACGATTTTGTAAACAGAAAGGGGTTTCATTCGTTAAATGTGCACGCAATTTGTGACCATAAATTTAAGTGACCGATCATATCAATGTTTATAATATTATGATTTGCTTCATATTTACAAGCATCAAATGTATATTTCCAAATGACATCTAATTTTGGGTTCATTTTAGGAAACAAGTACGGCATATTTCAACAACAAGAATTTCGACAATTTCAACAAAATTTAAAAGTTGTGGGGCAAATGTACAGTAGCATGGCTTTACTGCTTATATTTAAACTTTGTACAATTAACTTTAAACTAGTCAGAATTTTCTAATAATCAACATCCTAGGATATTTAAACATTTGAATATATGATATTATACTAAAAGTAATTTCATGTTCATATTCATGTTCTTGTTCATAAACTTGTAATTGTTATTTCATTAACTATAAAATTTCGGTTCCAGGTCATCTATAAAAATATTGCGTTTTTATTTTTAAAAAGTTTTACCATTCCTCTAACTAGCTATAAACTCATGGTAAAACTTGTTTTTTTAAAAAAATGCAAAAGCTGGATCAATTTGTCCTTTGTTCAATTTATCTTCCTTGGTTCATTTCATTAATTAGTTACAAGTAAGGTACCTTTATCTGTAGTTGAAAAAATGGAAAATAAAAGTTTAACCTAGGATAAAATTTGAATCATAATATATTAAATACAACATTTAAAGAACATCTAATACGAATAGATATATAGACAGATAGATATAAAGATTCTATAGTGGAAATAATATTAGGTTATAATTTATATGTATATGGAGCTTGCATAAGAGTTTCTTTTGTAAACATAAAATCATTTTGTTTCATTTAATGACTTACAAGGTTGTTTACGGATATTGTGGCAAAATGGCGTGGTTGCACATACGGCAGCTTCATCCTGTCCAAGTCAGCAGTTAGTGAAATGTTGACAGAGTCAACAATGGATGACAGCATCATTCTTGGTGAGGTGGGTATCCTTTTAAGAATTACCTAATCACTCCATACAATGATCCCACTTCTTCAAAACAAGAGGAATTTAATAAAGCTCACATGGAGACAATGGTAGCCATCAAACAAACATTTGGCAGGTGGAAAGGTCGCTTTCATCTTTTACAGGAGTACACTTGTACACTAGGAGATAAGAATAAAGCCCCAAAAAGTTTGCACTTTGATTCATGCAGTGTTCAAAATAACCGCCGGACATCGGACAATGTCCGGCGAATATCGCATTTTGTCCGACAGAAAATGACGACCGGCGGACATTTTGTCCTTTGCTTTGTATCTACAGTTTCACTTTCGTGATGGCAGAGCTTTTGCACAGCAAAACGTCTTACTCAACACTTCACATTAATTTAAAACAACATATCAGCTACATTTGATTGTGTTTTCAAGCTATGATGTTGTACAGTTGCGAAGATATCGAACTTGAACGAAGGGCATGTTTCTGTTTTTAATAATATAGTGGACAAATTATACCGTGAATTTGCACTCAAGTTTTTTCGGTAATCCATTGCACTCCTTCAGAAATATGACATGTGCAATTACAAAATCACCACAGCAACATGATGGCGCGTACATTTGACAAAATTGGTCTCTGAAAATTTTTAAAAATTATTTGTTGTTCTGTTTACAACTCACCTCTCGCAAAAATGTCGGCTGACAAAAAGCTTTCGAACAATTCTGGCCGGAAGACCACTGTGAGGAAATTGAAAGCTGCTGGAGTGCGAAACTGTGACATCGCAAGTAATGTTACTGGCCACACAAGTGCTGCTGGTTTGGATGCGTACGACTCGGGAAATGAGGACGAACAACGAAGCCTCTCGATGATAATTGATGGTGTGAAACAGCCACTGAGCAACAGCTTTCAGGCTCGGAAAATTAATTCAATTTTGACAAAACACGCGTGAATTTTTCCCAAATTGCACGCGGCACCATTCGATTACCTACACGAATCCAAAATCGCTTCAGATTTAATTTGAGCGGACCCTCGTTCCAGGCCCTCTACGACATTTCAGTGCCATTTTGGAGGGTGAGCCTAGGCTCTAATAATAGCTTACACGAGGAGTTTCAAAGGGAAAGATTGCGAAATGCAAGTTCAACGACTTCGCGGCTAATTTTATAACATTTTCTTTTAGAAATTCGACATGTTACATCTATCATTTTAAAGCACGTTTATGTAGGAGCAATTTTAGAATGTTTTATTGCTGGGGAAAGTGTGTAAACGATTTGAAATACCCCGATATATTGCCGCAATTGCTCAAAGAAACCATTCATTCCACTCCCAAAAGAGTTACGAAACTTCTGTCGAGAAACTATCTTGTTCGATTACCGATTGAAACTACAATGACTTGACATGGAGGCTGATTGTAGTTTTTGCAAAAGAACAACTAAGTATAGTTGTTTGAATTGCAGTACTCCCGTTTGCAATGTCTGTTCTATATCCGCTGCACCAGGCAGGAATGGATATGATGAAGAAGCAAAGAAGATCGGAATTTGTAAAACCTGCGAGGAGAAGAAGAGTGATGAAGCACTTCAACCCGAGAAGAAAAAGCCGAAAACTCTGCTTTCAATGATGAAGAGAATGCCCATACAGCCTGGTAAAGCAACGCAAGGCAAAGCCTCCTCATCATCCTCATCGTCACAACCCAAATTGCCTGCAACATCTGCAACTGCTAGAACAGTCACCCCAGCCACGGTGAAGAAATGGATGTCAGAGCTGGCGAAGTACAACGCATCCGAGTGGCTAACGTATGAAGTTGACAAGGCTGGCAAGGCACGAAACCTTAAGTGCAAGTTCTGTACCGAGTATGAACCGCAAATAAAGAAAATGCCATTCTTCTCCAACGCTTTCATCATCGGCAGCAAGAACTACAAGAAAAGTGCAGTAGAGGAACATGCCGTAAATAGCAAGCCACATCAGCGTGCTTATGAGCTGCACCTGAAAGCAAAGAATGTTCCCCTTGACGAAAGAGCGAACTCCCTCTCAGCCGCTTCAGCTAACAGCTCAAGTATTGTTAAAGGAATAGCGACTATGGATAAGAAAGATCAAGAGAGAACAAAGCGAAAGTTTGAGGTAGCGTACATGGTTGCCAAAACCAAAGCTCCTATGACTCTTTATCCACACATTTTAAATCTTGAAAAGATGCATGGTGTCGATATGGGAACAAGCTACGAGAGTGACATGGCATGTGGTGAGTTTATCGATTTTATCGGGAGAGACTTGCAACAGCAACTCAACAAAGATCTGTCCAAAGCGAAGTTTTTCAGTGTGCTGTGTGACGGGTCTACTGATAGTGCTGTCCTGGAGAACGAAATAGTGTATGTGCTATATTTCGATCCTGAACCAGCAAATTCTGACAGCGTGGAGGTGAAAACGTCTTTTCTCAAAGTCAACTATCTGGATCACCAGCACGCAGAGGGTGTTGCAAAGGCAATCAACGATAGTTTTCAGGAGATTCTGGCTGTCAGGGAGTCGATTGAAAGTGGTTTTGCGTCTCTTGGAATCACTTCTTTGGAGAAGAAGTTAATCGGCTTCACTTCTGACGGAGCATCTGTAAATAAAGGAGACACTAAAAGCGTTAAGCGCATTTTGCAAGAAAAGTCTCCGTGGTTGGTCTTCGTGTGGTGCATGGCGCATCGCCTCGAGCTTGCACTATCTGATGCTTTGAAGAATACACAGTTCGATGATGTGGACAACATGCTTCTACGCATGTTTTACATGTACCACAAGGCACCTAAGAAACTTCGTGAGCTCAAAGAGATTCATGAACTGTACAAGGAGTCCATGACCTTTGACGAAGGAGGAATCAAGCCGCCCAAAGCATCAGGAACGCGGTGGATTTCCCACAAACTCAAGGCAATGAAAACTTGCCTTGATAAGTGGGGAATCTACATTCAACACTTGGAAAGCCTGTGTGAGGACAAAACGATCAAGTCCCAAGATCGCGCAAAACTCAAGGGCTACCTACAACAGTGGAGAAAGAGTAAAATGCCAATATTGCTTGCGTTCTTCATTGATCTGCTGGAAATTCCCTCTCGCTTGTCGCTGGCTTTGCAAAAGGAGGAAATTGACACTGTCTACGCTGCCATGAGTTTGCAAAAGACCGGCGAACGCTTCGACATGTTCGAAAGAAAGGACTTCGACAAACTTCCGCATGTGAAGCATTTTCTCTCAAAGGTCACGACCAGCGACACCAGAAAGGTCTATTATCAAGGGATCGAGCTCGTTAACTATGAGAGCGAGTTGAGCCGTGCACGTCAAAGCAAGAACGATCTCTTGAAGAAGGTGAGAGACTGCATAGAGAAACGAATCGAGCAGAATGAGGAAAGCAGCTCCTTGCTACGTCACGCAGTACAGATTCTTCAAACAGATGGGTGGAAACGAGAGACCAGAGATGACACCGGTGCTGTTTCCGAAGACAAAGAATTTGCTGACGAGTCCATCAGATTTGTTTTCGACCACTTTGCAGAGCCTCTGAGCCATGCTGGAGTGAACGATGAAGTGGAAGCTCTGCGTCAATGGCACGATCTACTTGACTACGCATGCGAGTTTTTATCGCCAGGAGTAACGCCCTATCGAATGCTCTGGCGTCGCATCTTCTCTTCGCCTCGCAGTAAGGAGTCTTGGTCTGCAATCCTCACAGTTGTTGAACTTCTGTTTACATTACCGATCTCAAATGCGAAGCTGGAGAGAATGTTCTCGAATCTCAAGACCATCAAGACGGTGAAGAGAGTCAACTTGAGAGCTCAAAGACTGGACAGCTTTCTGCGTATCAGTGAAGACGGCCCAGATGTCGACAAGTTTGACGCGACCACGGCGTTGCAGCTTTGGGCAAACGAGAAGGTACGAAGACCATGCCAGTCTCAAAGAAAAGATTACAAGCAGCGACAGTCGAAGGCAGTCAGAATCGGCTCCTTGAGTGATTCCGACTCCAGCTCAGAGGAGGAGGTAGAACTGTTCGAGTAGTGGCTTGTGCTGAATTGTGCTTCACATCTAAGATGCTCTATGTTATATCTAATACTTACTCACTGTAGCTTTAGTTAAAAGTTTTGAACAGCCCAGAGTCGGGGCAAATGTTTATTGTTCTGTTGTTTTAAAGACGTGTAAAAACATCCATTGAATGCTACAACACGCAGAGACGAAAAAGATGCGAATACAATTGAGTTGGATGTGAATATCGACTGTCGACTCTTCAATTTCAGTAGATAATGGTGATTTTAAAACTTGCGTTCAAGTCTTTTATTTATCCACTTGGTGTAATGTGTGATAAGGCCTTCTGCGGGAAATTAGCTTTTGTCAGAGGTGCCTTACCACAATCAGGATCTTTGTGAACTTAGCCCATGACAAGAAGGCTTCTCTTTGTAACGAGAACTTTATTCTGATCTTCACATGTTTGCTGACCCGCGAAACTCGATTGAGTTACAATTTGTCACAGCAGATATAGTTATTTAGTCTGTGACGTACTGTAGTGTAGGGGAAATGATACTTGACACTTATGATTATCAGATAGAAGTTTCTAGTCATGCAAAATGCATTAGCTAGCAGCAGAAGAGTGATTTTAACATGGTTTGTGGTCAATGAGATATTTTATATCGAAGCTAAAAAGCGTCTCGTAACAAATGATTTATTATGTTGAAGGAAAAATATTGTTATGTAATATGATGTCCGCCACATTTTGGAATATGACCGGCAAATTTTCGGAAGTGTCGGACATTTTGTCCTGCACAGTCTAAAAAATTATTTTGAACACTGCTTTACCCTTTAGAAGAGCCACCCAGTGGAATATTAATAAAACTGTTGTTATTATTGATATTTCTTGTAATCTTAGATTGTGGTAGTAGCTGTTGCTATGGCAGAGAGCAGCTCACACAGCCCCATGACGTTCTTTGATACACCACCAATGTTGCTAACATTCATTGCACTGGGCCGTTGGATGGAGCATATCGCAAAGGGGAAAACATCAGAGGCTCTGGCAAAGCTGCTGTCACTTCAGCCTGCAGAAGCAGTTCTTGTACAAATGGATGCAGAGAAGAAAAAAGTTGTCAGTGAATCTGTCATTGATGTTGACCTTGTTCAGCGTGGTGACATTCTTAAGGTGACTTTCAGATGAATTTATGTTTTCTCGAGAGAGCAATGCAACAAATGATGCACACTAATTAGTTCTTTAGGCTATCCAGAATCTCTGCCCTCTTCTTTACATTTCAAGGTTTGCATTGTGTTTACAAAAATTTATTCACCTAGTAGTTTTCTGTACAAAATTTCAGTTGTTGAAGGGTAAAGCCGAGTCTCAAACAATTTTTGTGAGACAAAAATTTTTTCAAGCAAAATATCACTGATACAGTCTCAAGATGTCTATCGCTACTTGAATCTGTTCTCATTATTCTGCTAAAACCAATTTCATATAAACATAGTTCAAGAAATTAGAACCAGCTATTCACTCCCCATTGAGTAACCATTCATTCTGATAACGCTTGAAGAGTCAATTTAGTTCACTGTTTTAGAAAGTTCTTTCAAAGTTATCAATTTTGGTAATGGTTGAAGAGTGGGGCTTGAAGTGCAACTTTGACTTTGTACTTTGTAATTTTCTGCTATTACAATCACCACAGTTTGGTACCATTTTGGTTTTAGATTTATATTGGAGTCAGAATATCTGAGTCGTTAGTTGAGATTTGGCTGACGTCTGACACCATCCTAGAGTTATTCTCTGGGCACTGGGTTTTCCTTCCTCACAATAATCAGTCTTTATGCTGGGATCTTAGTTATATGGTTATTGCTAGAAGATTGGAGCCTTAAATTAAGTTCCTTTCATTTCCCTTTTTATTGATATTTCTATTGGATTTCAATTTCACTCATGGTCATTACCTGTACTGTTATTCAGGTTGTACCTGGAGCCAAGGTTCCAGTTGATGCTAAGGTCATAGAAGGCGCCTCAATGACTGACGAGTCACTCATAACTGGAGAGTCAATGCCTGTACCAAAGAAGCCTGGCGACTCTGTTATCGGTGGAACAATCAATCAGAATGGCTCACTGCTGGTTGAAGCAACCCATGTAGGGCAGGACACTACTCTCTGTCAGATTGTGAAACTTGTTGAAGAAGCACAGACGTCCAAGGTAAGATAGGATTTTTTCTACAGTATCCTAATTAGAAACTAAATACTAAGTGATCTGACTTTTCTTGATCCGTTGTTAACCACGCAAGATGTATAGCTTTTGCTTCCAACTAGATATTCTTTTTCATTGCTCGAACAGTCTTAAATTCGACTTATATATATATCACAACTTTTAGTTGCTGGAGTTGATTTTCATCATAAATTGTACTTGTAGCAAACCATTATATCAGAACAAAAATAAATCTTCAATGTGTTTTAGCACCTCAGGAGGAATTAGTTGTCTGTGGTACAGTGCCATAGCAGTTGACTTGTCCGACTCTTTTCCTCAGACTCATGAGCTCATGAATTCAGACCTCAGCTAGAGCTCTTGTATTGTTTTGAGCTTGGGCACGACACAAATGATTCAGTTGCATAGTCCCAGCTTCTTCTGAGAATTTAACTACAATAAGTTAGTGTCCTGTCCTCGGGGTAATAGAAGACAACCAGAAACTAGGGTTTTGAGTAATAGTCCGAGTAAGAAGTAGGCAAGCTCCAACTGTTATGTGGCACTTCTTTTCAGTTCCCACATTGATCAGAATGTTTAGATTTTCTAAGTGAGAATCCTGTGTTAGCTGTTGCCCATCCTTCTTACCCCTTGTTGCATATAGGATTGCCACATTAAACTTTGTACAATGGTGGTTTTTAAATAACATGTAATGGAACTTTAGTTTAAAGCAATGTTTCTTTTGTGTTATAACTATGATTTATCCGATGATAAGACTCCAAATCAAAAGCCAAGAAAACCTTAAACTTTTGTATGTTGCCCACATGGAATTTTTATTAAACTAAGTTTAACTAAGAAATGTTCCACTAGAAGGGAATGAATTAGTAAAACAGAAATAAAGGAATTTACACGCTCATGAAGATTTGATCGATTTTCAAAGTTCAGTCAACGAGACTGATGGTTTGTAATTTAACAGTAACAATAGCTGATTTTCGATATATTTTGGCGCGCAGTACTGGTAACACCAAACCGAGGGTCAGACCTCAAGTGGAAAACTGCGTGAAAATTAATTGCAGGCGCGTGTTTCAATAAAACTTTCGCCCTCGGTGTTGAAGCCGATAGTTTGGTGCGCGTGCCTGCAATTTTCCCGCGGTTTTCCGATTGAGCTCTGACCCTCGGTTTGGTGTTACTAGTACCGTGCGCCAAAATATATCGAAAATCGGCTATTTCAATTAACATCTTTTCACATTCCAAGTCATTGACCTGCCTGCTTCTTACTCGGACCATTGCTTAAAAGAACTGTCAGACCTTTGAGCTACTTAGGCTAAGGAGAGAGACCTAGTATGACTTTATCTTTGCAAGGAAAAATGTTAGCGAATTCTTCTTGCTATTTGAAACGTTGGATGATGGTTTCTCTCTTCTTTTCTTGTAGGCTCCAATCCAGATGTTTGCAGACAAACTCTCAGGTTACTTTGTGCCGATGGTGTTTGCCATCTCGATCCTGACTCTTGTAGTTTGGTTGATTATTGGGTTTGTGAATATTCATTTGCTGCATAAGAAGTTTGATGTAAGTATTATATTGTACGGAATGTTCTGTTGCTATCAATCCTCAGAAAATTTTGTTTGAACAGTTTTTTAAATTTTATTATATCTCCGCTTGCATCACTAGCCTACAAGGGATGAAAAGAATGAATTCATAGTAGCATTTGCTTTTCAAACGGCCATAACTGTGCTGGCCATTGCTTGTCCTTGTGCCTTGGGCTTGGCCACACCCACTGCGGTCATGGTTGGTACAGGGGTAGGGGCACAAAATGGAATACTCATTAAAGGAGGAGAGCCCTTGGAGCTTGCACACAAGGTGAGAACTGTAAATTACAAGTTCCTGCAGATCCTTATAAATTTTATATTTTATCGGTTGTATTTTTTTAAGGACAGGGGAAATTGATAAATTTGGGAATGTAACCAGGTGGAAAGTTTGATAAAAATTTGTAAAAAGATTTAGTTAAAAACTTATTTAAAAAATTGTTGCGACATTAAAGCATTAAACCGAGACGATGGTTTGCATCTCCTCAAGGAATCATTAAACTAGAGATTCAAAGAACTAAGAAATTAGCATTTTTTGGTTTTAAATACATTACATTTTCAAAACATTAAATCACTTCCACTGAAGAAGACGTTGGACGGTCGAAACGACGGGACAGTTTAAAGCATAGTTTTAATCATTTTTTTAACCAGAGTAACTCGTATATTTTCAGTACAAATTTTTATCTAGGGTATAAATGTACGTAAGTTGATTCTTAAAGTTTATTAATAATTACCCTGCCAGTCAGGACCATAGTTTGTTAATCAAACCGTGAAGGTGAGAGAAATCAAATTATTTTTGACATTGTAAATATTGCACTGACAGAAATAGGAGCTTAAAATCACCAAGTCTCTCTTTATTTTAGGTAACGGCTGTGGTATTTGATAAAACCGGAACACTGACTCACGGGACCCCGGAGGTGGCAAGGGCTGCACTTTTTGTGGGACCAGAGGACTGTAGTCTGCGTCTGCTCCTAGCAGCTACAGGTACTGCAGAGAACAATAGTGAACACCCGATTGCCTTTGCTATTACATCTTATGCGAAACAGGTGAGTGCTGCTGTGAAACGCAAGCTTACAAGCATTTTGCCCATTTGAGAATACAGTGCTTCATTAACCTTTAGTGTTTTTGAATTTTATTAATGGATCATTTAAATGTTCTGCAAAAAATGTTCTCTGCCGTTGGGTAACTACTGAAATATATACAGTGTTATCTTTTTGCCAGAGCAAAATGGGTATTAAGGGGAAAGTAGTGATATAAATTTAACATGAAAATTTAAGCCAGTATTGGTTTTGGTCAGAAATATTCATAATTGTTGGTATAACAAGCAGAACTTACCAACACTTCATTTGTCGTGTTTTGAGATTAAAGGGTTAACAATTTAGAATAAAGATCAATAACTAAGCGCACTGAAAAACATTAGTATACAACAATGGGAAAACATCTCAACAAACAACATGAGCTGAACACGAACAACGCCAATTTTAACTTAATGTTTGAACCATCTTAAAGAAATGCAAGAACAGGCTGAATTGTGTCACCCATGAAATACTTATATTGGTAAACAAAAATCGTCACACAACATCCAATCAGACTGACTTAAAACCAAGTCATAAATCCTATACAAATTTGTAGTTAACACATTTCATGATAACACATGTATTGTATTCGTGAAAATAGGCCGTCACTCAATACCCAATCACTTAAACTTTAAAAAGCTAGTGTTCATGCAGTTTTATAATACCTATGCAAATTTGTAGCTAAAACATTGAACGATGACACCTTACATGAAGCATGTGGCTTTTGAAAAGTCGTTCAGTACTCTAACATTTATTTGAAATTGTATCCTAAGACCTTTATTCAAATTGATAACAAAAATGGCTTTGGAGTTTCTAGTTGTGGCAACCTGCACGTTTTGCAGACAAATTTTTCATCTAATAATGGAGATCGGACACTGTTTCTGCTTCGTGTTTAGTTTGTTCTTTTATTGAAAAGTTCTAGATGATTGGTTAACATATGGACGTAATTTCGTACTTGTTACCTCTAAGAATTTACTTTTCGTAGATAAGAGGTCATGTAGTCTGCAAGTTTTCATTTTTCCCACTTACGGAGTTTATGATTCCTTTATATGTTACAACAGCAATTGGGTACAGAAACTTTGGGTCAGTGTTCCAATTTCAAAGCAGTGCCTGGCTATGGCTTGACTTGTACTGTGTCTGGCATCGAGCATTTGTTGATTGATCACGATACTATGGTGGAGGACAAGAACAAGAAGAATGTGGTAGTGAAAGCAGATGGGGTAGTGATTGATCAGCACTCTACCAACCTTGTTGGTACTCCTGGCAGTGGCGGAGGAGGTATTTATTCATTCATGGATCCTTAAAGTGAATGCTTGTCATTTCATATTTGGATGTCAGCATGTAAACGCACCTGTCGTTGGTACACAACACAATTCGTGCACATCATACGAGTTGTAATTTGCTGTTGTCGGTTTTGCAGAAGTAGGACTTAGGGCAGAATTGAGATGCAAAATCTTATTCCTCTTTTCTGCTTTTATTTATACTGAAAATTAGAAAGACTACATTATTACTAGTATCATTTCAATGAACATATTTCAGTTCCAGGAACCTGTAGAACATCTTTAAGTCGTCTCTCACTTCTGTTTGTTTGAGTTAGTTTACTTTTGTGATTTGTCTCTGTTAGAATAGGAGCACATTTTAATAAACCATATTATCATAGTTTATCACATTTTATTATATGGAGAGGAGTGTTTTACTGGGAACTAAACCACTCGTAGATTCCATACGCCACTACATCCGGGACCCGAGTGGGATATTTTCCGTAATACACCTTTGTGAGTGGCGTATCGTTCAACGACGTCAGGATTCC
>JAOCNB020522775.1:0-14410 GCA_026546465.2 Palythoa caribaeorum
CGAGAGAAGATCCAGGAATATCGCTTTCGAGTAAATTAATGTCACCCATGACAGTCCAAATAGGTAAATTACAAGAAAAATACCGAGAAGTTGGCCTGACCGGCCTCGAATTCATGTAACTCGTACCCAGTCAACGCTCTTTTTTCATAGCGTGTATTCATTACTTTTTAGAATGTTTGAGCTTTGGCAGTGTGCAAGGTTTACAAAACAATAAACTGGGCAAAGTTAATCTGAAAATGACAATTAAAATACTTATAAAATATCGTCATAAATCTTTAAAACGATACAAAAGTATTAAATCGTAAAAGAGCTTTAAAAAGAGTTTCAATTTTTGGCAAAGAATGTCTACCTACTCCAGGAGATGTAGTCTGATTAAAATTCGATTAAAAACAAACAGCATTACATTTGAAGCCAAAGGATCCTCAGGCCTTGCTCAAACATCAAACTTCGCCTGTGGCGAACCTAATACAACTTAGGAAGGAAAATATAATTCTCTCATTTGCATTAGATTCAGCACATGAAGTTTGACAGCTGAACTACGCGCTACATGTGAAATGTAGGTTGGGAGAAATTGTTTCTTTCACTTACAGAATTTTGTCTGTTTGAATGAACATATTTGAGAAACGTACGGTCGCACTATAAATATTGGTCACATTCTTAGTTTCTAGCAATTTGGCACAACCAGGAATGGATATCATCGTTGTTGCACTCTGCAAAATGTGTAATTGCAGATTCTTTGCTCACAGCATATCCTGGATTAAGCTATGAACAGTAACTCATCATGTCCAAGACCGTTTGCTCTCCCCAACATTGTCAACATTAGTTTTCATATAAATCCTGCAACACATGTACACTTGCGTGTTTTGGTGCCAATCTTTCCCAGCATGTGACTTACCTATTAAAGTGAGTTCGGAGGAAGAATGACCAGAATCGGAACAGAGTATTCATTTCCTGAGACTGGCCAACACCTAATTTTTTTCGATCTGAGAAAAATAGCAAAATTGGCAACTCAATCATTCAATAAATTAATCAATTAAATCAATCAATCAATCAATACAAAACTTTGCTACACCAAAATAATAATTTTCCACCAAGCATTAGTTATTCTATCAACTCCATAATTACTAATTCATCACAATAGAATTAAAGTTTTTCTTCTGTTAAATGTTTCGGTTATCCTGATTGTTGTTATCATTTTTGTTTGCTTCACACAGGAAAATCAATTTATTCTACAACACAACTATTTCACTTTAATGCAGCATCCCTTTCCTGTCTTGTCTGCTACAGTAAAATACAAGTGAGGGCACTTCATGTAACTCTGTTAGACGAAAAATGTGTAACGTACATAGTACACAGGTTTTGAAGTTTGTTTTTTCCCGAAATCTTTGAAAATCCTGTTCTTTACTCAAACCATACAAGGTTTTTACTTCAAAATTGTCTTAAACACTGCGCAGTCAGACGACATCAGCTGGCGTTATAAATAACTTACAACACAATGGCAGCAAGAAAGTTGATATTTTGAAACCTTAAGAAAAATAATTATTGTTATGATTGTACTACAGATCCAAAAAAAGAACTAAACTTCCGATAAGAAATTAAAGATATTCCCTTCTTATTAAAATGATGTACAGGATCATTTATACTTTTAATAATTAGAATTTGACAAAAGCAGTTCACATTAAAAATGTACAAGAAAGTTGTAACTCTAACCTTTTACAGATTTCTGATAATATTTATGATAAAGCTGTTGTGTGAAGCCATTGTCTTTCAATAACTCATGTGATGGGTGTTGAAAGTGTGGTATCGACTGTGGTGTAGATCCATAGCTTCCAATATTTGATGAGCTTGGGCCACAACCTTCAGAGAAACTCACTGTCGGGCTTTGGAGATAATGAGAGTCGCCCAGTCACTTTATAGTTACACAAATCAAAGATTTTATTCATATCTTTATGCACTGCTACCAGGAATAAGTTCATAGAGGAATCTAAATGGAAGCAACACTGGATGGCAGAAAAAATACTGCCAACATTAATAAAAACTTTACCAGTGAAAGGAAGTGGAATTTAAAAGATACCCTATTGAACATGTCCATTGATCCTTAACCTCTTTGCCCAGCTTACAGGTTACCTAAGTTTTAAACCAGCCAAATCTGTATCCATTTTGAAAACCCTTTACATTTATCTCCTATTTCTGCCATTATAACATTTACTAGAGAAACAACATAACAAACAACTGTATAATTGTATTGTACCGCAACCAACGCATACAAAGATTCAAGCAAAAAACGAGCTAATATCAACAATATGGCTTTCATAAAAGCAAAAGACTGGGTGCTTGCCACTATGTCCTCCCACAATAAGCAATCTTATAATATTATTATTCAGTGTATCAGTGCTGGCCACTATGTCCTCCCACAATAAGCAATCTTATAATATTATTCAGTGTATCAGTGTTTCCAAACCTTCTGCGAGGCAAGTAGTCCTTGACACCCATAACCCAGCCAACATGATGCTCTACAGGTGGGTTACTACTGTACTTGGTCTTCCGTTTCTTGGGACCCTGTATGAACAGTAAATAAAATTAATATTTTTAACTATTTGTCTAATTTCTTTCTTTGCTAATCTCTAAACACAACGCTGCATTCTTTGAATAAATGCCCAATCAAATGACTCTTAACTTCTCTCATCCCCAACCACACTTAAAACAGCCAGCCTTGAATCAGGATAGCCAGCAGTCAATTTAAACGCAATAATAAAGTTTCTCCTTACAAACAGGGAAGATATAATTTATTAGCTGACTACTTCAAGGGTTGAAAGAAACAAAGGTAGATGACACAAAACATTTTCCAGACCTGTACCTTTTCATCAGTAGTTTCTTTAGGTAAAATTGGAAAGAACCTTGGTGCAACTTCAGCATCTCTTCGCTTTGGTGTTCGAGACCCTTGTCTTCGTATATGTTGCAGGTGTTTTGGAGATTCTGGCACAGAAGTGGGGAGGGATCTGGAAACAGGAGCTGTGTATGCACGTGGTCTAAACACTTCGGCATTGGGTGAGAGATGTGAAGTAGGAACAGCTGGAATGGGTTCACTCGGAGGTATGTTTTCAGTACCAACAGTAGTGTGTGGCCTTTCTGGCTCAACAGCATCCCGTTGGCTATCAAACTTATCTTTAGTAACAATGCCCACTTTCTTCCATGATGAAGAAAGCTCGATCTAAAAAAATATAAAGTCAAAAACAATTTAGTTTGTTGCCTTCATTTATTATTACAAAACCACTAAGCTTTAGAGCAGCATCAACATCACTGAAAATACTGTGGCACAGCACAACGTGAAAGGACTCCACAGAAAAGAAAAGAATTCCTGTTGGTTTTGTTCAATGCAAATGCAATTTTAAGTGACGCAATTTGTTGAAAACTGAAACCATTTCTGTTTGATTTGTTTAAATTTATGAAAAAGATTTTCTATTGAGCAACTGGATTTGTTGATCAAACTTTAAGTAAATAGTTTTTTAAAAAACAACTATTCAATGCTTCAGCAAGTAGATACAAACTTGAAGTAGTGTCTATAAACAAAATTATCATCACCACAGGAATTTGAAAAAGGTGATAATGTTTTGAGCGTTAGCCCTTCGTCAGAGGGGGATAATGCTTGAAACGTCTCCTTTTTCAAGTTACTACGGCGATGATAATTCGTTTATCAACACTACTTCACATTTGGATATGTTGATGTCGTTAGAACTGTGAGATAGTAAATTATTAAAACAACATTTTCTTCCTAATGTAAGAAAAATAGGCAATTCCACTTAATGGCTTTGCAAATAAAATTTCACAAAGGTAGTGAAACAAGGAGATTGGTTTCCATTGGGGCAAGTACTTTTTAAAGTTAATGTCGAATCCCTGTATCATGGTTTAATGAGCCAGCAGTTGCCATGAAAAGAGATCTGCCAGCAGGGGTCAAAATAATAAAAAGTATGGGAGTCTGACAGCCTTGAAGAAGAATTTTTAGGAGCCAGTGATTCTAAAGTAGCTTTCAATCACAAAACTAAGACTTTATTCCTTGTTTGAGAGCAAGGAAGTGAATAAGCAAGATTAATACAACATACAATAACCAAGGCTTATTTTATGAATGTTATGTGTGTAGTTGCTGCTGCCAACATACCTTCCGATTGACATAACTTTCTTCACTGTCATCCCAAAGATCCTGGTTGTCATAAAAAATATCTTAGACTGAATCAGATTTAAATTTACCATAAAAAAAATGCTTGTCGTAACTCATTCTTAATTTCTATGAGCTGCCTCTTATCCAAAAGTTTTTACCTATATTGTATAACATTTACAAAACTGGAAAGAATGAGTCTCTATCCTGATCAATGGTTAAAAGAACAGGTAACTATCATAAAAGCAAGTAAAATGGTAAGCGTAGGTAAGGGAATGTAATGTAAAGCAATGTACAGGTAAACACAGTGCACACCTGTTCATAGTAGTACAGCCCATCATTGATGACTTTGGAAAGCTCATGAGTCATTTTTGCTCGTTTGATAAAGTTGCCAGTCCTGTCATGCTTCTTGATAGCAGGCGGTGTCTGGGTGACAATCATAATCTTGTGAACATCCAGGTCATCCAGTTCATCGTCAGAATCTTCCCTGTTAAGATTGGTTCATTCACTCAGTTTTACAGTATACACTGCATTGTTAAGTACTACTTTCCATTCACAAAACTAAAAATTTCACCAACAACATTAATAGAATCCCCATTCTGTTATGCCATTTATGTTTTTCTTTTGTTCTAGCTGTGGTGTCTCATAATTCCTATTGGCTCTTGCTCATTTACATCTCAAAGCCTTTTACAATTTGTGCAGGGTCAACATCATACATTAGGGAGTGAGAAAACAAAAACAGTCAATTTTATTTATAACAGTATTAATAATAATAATAATAATAATAATAACGTAAGAAAAAACAGTCCTTTTGGTATATTATTTAGGTGGTCAGTGTTTCATGTAAATAAAAATTTGTTTCCACCTGACCTAAAAAGTCCTTTTAGTTCTCCCTAATGATGCTGAATCTCTTCCTGTTGTAAAACTAGTCATATTGGGTTATTCAAGGACTGATTAGTTTCAGTCCTGGGTTAAAGTGAAATTCAAGAAATGCATCTTAACAAGGTTGGGCTGATTGCATGTATGATCTGCTGCTGTCACAAAAAGTCAGGTCTCAACAACGATCCGAACTTTGACTAAAGTTGTTTGGCTCATTGTATTTGTTTTTATATCCTTTTTGTTCTTCAACAAATAGACTGACGTTTTGACCTTGTGAAGCCATTAAAATACAAAAAAATACATTGTATGAACTCCCAAACTTCAAGCTTTTTGATCAACAAACTTTCTTGTTCCCCTAGCAGCATAGGAACTCCAGCCTCTTTCAAAACTCTTGGCCATTACTTTTTAATTTGTTGGGGCCTGCAAGATTCGTCAAAAACCAACAACAACTCTGTAAGCAATTTTGGCAAACTTCCTTTAATTTTTTTCTTTATGTGTTTACTGTGCCTTGTCAATTCCTTTTTTCAAATTAACAAATTTGTTATTTAATACGAGTTATTTAAGGAGAATTTACATTATGCTTATAGACTGCCACATATTATAAGGATCCAAGCTTCAGCATGTCTTACCAGTCAACAGATGGCAACCGATGTTTATTGGAGCCATGCTCAAGGAGTTCCTCATCAAACTGAAAGTCAAGCTCCTCTTGTTCACCAGAAGGAACAGAAAAGTCAGGCTGTTTCTATAGTTATACCGAGAAAATACAAATATTACAGTCTTACTTTCACCATGTACAATATGATATTTGACTTGGGACTTATTCTTGAGTTAAAAACCAAAATGTTTTCTTATGCAAGACAAAAGTATCTTCAAGTCACCTTTTGCTCAAAATGAATGCACATTTGAAGAAAAATGAAACTTTATATAAAAGTTTATTGTTCAGGTTTTTCCCCAGGGATGGGAGAGAGAGAGAAAGTTTGGATTTGCCTGAATTAAAGTTAAGTGTGTTTTGTGGTTAACAGCAAGAGAAAATGAAGGGACAGAGAGGGATGCTCCTGGTCTAGCCTTTGGGATATGTCAAATACATGAAAGTTATTTTTAGAACCGAGGTCCGCTCCCCCCGAGATATCCGCATATTAATATTTAATAGCCTTCCACGCACTTGGCTATTATTAATGAAATTTCTCTTTCACTCACAAGTTCATAACAAGACTTAGCTCTGTCGGGATGTCTCGGGAAGAAGATTCCTGCGGCATAGCCAATCTATATATAACTTTAGTGGAATTGACATATCCCAGCCAATGCCCTAAAAGTCCCTCTCTTTTCCCTCATTTTCTCTTGGTTAAAAAGGGCTTTACTGTAGTTACATGGCATAAAAACCAGGAATTACGAGAAAAGATGGTTCATACCTGTGAAAGTATTACTGATAAGGATGTAAAGGTTGATACCTGGTTGATTACAACTGTTTGCTAATCACTTTATACAACCTTTTAAAAACCTTTTCTTGTATTACAACTTTACAGTACACTTAACATGTGTGATTAACAGACGTGAAAAGGTTCTTTGCCACAGTTTTACCAATCTCTTTTTCTTCCATGTAATAAAAACTTAATGTCAAACGGTCAAAATATTATGAATATTGTTTCCTGTCTAGTTTAGCCCTATGGTTACTACAGCAAATGTGTACCTTATGAAATGTAAAAATTTCGTATTAATATAATTATGTATATATGGTGGGAATAAAACATTTTCAATATGTAGGGTTAGTAGCACTAATACCTTGTTTTCTTTAGGTGTGGGTTTCCTTCTCTTTACTTCATGCCACTCATCTGCACTGGTTGGTTCTTTGGGATGGAACATTAAAAAGTTTTATTGCTTATTTCTAAGTTGTTCTTTGTGTTAAACAAAATGATTAAACTACAAACAAACACCTTCACTTTTTAACTTTTCTATGTATAATTTCCGAAAGACTTACAATGTAAGAGACTTTTTAACCTTTATCAAGCCAATCATTGATGTCTGAACTTTTTTACCAATGATTAAAACCCTGAATAGTGTTTAATTAATTTTTGTACTTCGCTTGTTGTTCAAGCCAGATTTTAAGTAGTCTTTCAACACATTTTGCACAAAAGAGTTTACCTGGTGACTTGGGTGGTTTCTGCAGTGGGTGAGGCTCTGTGGCAGGTGCTTCTACAGCGGTATCCACTTGTTTATCATCAGTATACAACTCAGCAACTTCACCATTCTCCTGTATCTCCAAGGGCTTTTCTACGGCTGACTGGTCTTCAAGCTGAATTTCTATTTCACCTCCCTTTTCAAACTGCATCTCACTGTCACTGTTTTCTAAAAAAGAATCAAATGTATCAAATAAAATAATGTACCTGCATACTGTATTTTTCAACCATATTGTAACTATAGTAGTTGTAACTGAAGTCCCCCTTTGTGTTTAATCAATGGCATTAGAGGCTGCACTTATTTTGTTTTCTTAGTTTTCTTTGACAGCCATGACAACTTGAGAACATGTGCTTTCTAACTCCAACTCTATGACACAACTCTACAGAAACAACTCCAATCCCAATTAAACTCATTACCACCACTTGCAACTACCTGTTCACACACGTGACAAAAACATGTTCTGCCAACCAATCAAAGTTTTGACAATCAAACTTCAAAGTTTACCCAAACCAGTCTGGAACGTTTCGGTGCCACTTTAATCAAAGGAAGCAAAGCATACATGAATTTTGTGTTTTGCAGTTTGAATGATGGATGATAAGAAGTCACAGAGGAATTTTTGTCCAACACTCGACTGTGATCTTTTACAATTTTATGATTATTTACGTAACTTGCACCAAAGCATTCCAGACAAATTTGGGAAAACTTTGAAGTTTGATTGTCAAAACTTTGATTGGTCTGCAGAACATGTTTTTAACACAAGTGTGTACAGGTAGTTACAAGTGACGGTACAGTAGAACTCTGTTTGCTTGAACTAGGATAACTTGAAATATCCACTTAACTCAAATTAAACTACTTTTCCCTTGGATTTTAACAAACTTTTAATTGAATTAATATCTCAAAACCCCAAAATAAGTAGTATTTATGTTTCCCTTTAGAGTTCAAGGTGACAGGGTTGTACTGTATTTGCAATGTGCAATAAAAAAATATAAAATATATTTTGAGAAAAATTTAGGAAAACTACAAAAAAATGCTCTCATTTAACCTACATTTAGTTTTTTTGCATATTTGGTTAATGTTCTGAAACACACTGAGCAATAATTACCTGTTGTTACTGGAGCAGAAGCGGCAGCATAAGTCATTGTATAATTATAGTAATTTTTGTTTTCAACTGTCAACAAACAAAAACAAGACTTTAGTTGATTCTTAGAGCTTTATCAACTGACACACTGACCACTGATAAATAAAATGTTACACCAAAGAGGTTTTTGACAATTCAAATCTGATTGAAGTAACCCAAAATACATCAAAATTGCATTTAACTGCTCAAAACTAAAAAAACTGAAATGGTCCTTTCAGCACCTTTATGCCAGTACAAGTCTAACTATTTTTGTTCCCTAAAGCAAAAAACACCACAGATGAAAACATTAACAATTACCACTATATTCAGCTAAAGCTGGTGTTACGCGTTGAAACTTTTAGCTGAAACTCATGTGCAACACCGAGCAAGACCAGTTTCAACAAGTGATGATGTTACACAGTAAAACTTTTGTTTTTTTGCCACAGCGACCATTGCAATTGTGACTGTTGCAAAAGTAGAAAGCAGTTCTACTTTTCGTGAAACCTTCTCACAACGGAAATTCAAAAACGTTTCACAAAACCAACTATGTTACACGGAGCAATGCCTGGTGAAACTTGTTTCGCATCGTTAATGCACACAAGTTCCAGCTAAATGTTTCAATGTGTAACAGCGGCTTAAAATCTGACTTAATTGACTGATGTCTTTGTTTCGATAAATTAAAAGAATTTACAGGTTTTGTAAAGTTTGTTAATGTCTTGTAAGGAACTTCAAATATTAATGAATTACTCTCCAAGCAAGCACTCATACAGTACCTGTTAAGGAAGATTCACTAGGGCTGATTGGCCATGCTGTAGGGTTAATAAGGGTTCTAATCTTTGTTCCTTGCACTTCAACTTTGTCACTTTCTTGCATGGACTAACAAATTAATGAAACAAATCATGAGATCTGTTGTACAAAACAAGCCAAACACAGCTAATCAGTATTATAAGGTTTCACTTACACAACCATTCAAAATTTCATTAAAAAAATGCAAATACCAGCATGCAAAACCTGGGATTTCAAAATGATTTGAAGTTGGAGTTTGATAATGGTAAGTAGGGGTTGGTAATTTCCGATTTTCATTCTTCATTGCTGCAGTTTTGCCACTCAGAATTCTACAATTTATCAAGAATAGCTGAATTCACCTTCTCTGTCAATCATTCAGAAAGCAGGATGTGGTGTATGTCATATCACTGTGACTATTCAAATTGTTTATCCGAAAATTGACTGGGAATAAACACTATCTAATCACTGCAAATGTTATTGAATGAAAGATCATCAGGAAATGAACTTTGCAGCTGAGAAAAACATAAAAGCCGAGTATACTTATTCAAACAGCAACTAAGACTGCATGTAATGCAAGACTGATATCTGAGCAGACTGTGATTAATATGAACACTGGAAATGAGCCTGGTAAGCAAATGATTTGACGTGCGACATAAATGCGACAATTTGTTTGAAACCCCTGAAAACTGTGCCACAGCACAGGACCCACCCACATCATGTAAGTCACAATGTCTTTAACATAACTACATCATCAGCACTGCATATACTGTACTCACTTCCAGTACTAGCTTCACATCCTGAGTTAGTGCTTGAACTCTGTAAAAACTTGCAATCAAGGAGAGTGGAATGTATCCTTCAGCATCCATCTAAATAATAAAAATGTTAAATTCCAGTTACTACAGGTTGAGATAAAAAACCTTATTGCTTCAGAATAAAATTTTATCTTGTATGGAGTTTGATTAAATAAGTCAAATAAAATAGTTATGCAAAAAACTTCTTTTAGTTGAAAATAATTACTAAAAACAGAAACAGTGGCCAAGTGGAGTGTATTTAACTTATAGTTTAGGGCCCCACCCAAGTGGGGAGGGCCGAAGAATGTCAACTTCTAACTGACAATAGGTATAATTATAACACAAAAAGTTTTTTAATCAGTTCCTTCCACATGGAGAAATGCATAAAAAAGAATACAGGTTTAAAAAGTAATTCAACCCTTTTTCTAAAGGACATAAATAAAATAACTAAGCATTTGGAAGGAATTTTATTCTGTTATATACGTTTCACTGCATTACAAAACTTGAGGCCTAGTTCAGATGCCATACTTCACATGAGGCAAATTGAATGCAAATGAGGTAGAACAATAGAATTTGCTTATTTTGTATTAAATTTCGCTCCTGTGAAGTATGGGTCTGAACCATGCCTTTTATGTCAACGTCAATCTCATGTTCAGGACAAACTTGCCTGTTTTCTCAAGAAAAAATCTCCTTGCAGGTTTTCCTCACTAAAGTAATATTCTCTGCAAGTATTACAAAAAAGATAAAGTTACAATAACATAATAAAGCTACCATGTTTGTATATCTAAAGTCACTATTATTACAACACATATGAACAGCAAATCGATACAGAATGAAGAATAACAAGACTAAAGATACAAACAAGAATTAAATTTTATATAAAACACTCTTCAGAGCTATGTTTATAGCTGAGATTTTTGGTTTTGGATGTTATTCTATTACAAGAATCTAAAAAGCTTAGGATGAGATGATGGGCCAGTTATTACACTACACTGAAGAGCTTAGGCCGAAGTGTATTTAATATGAAACAGAATAGTGAAATGATGAAATGTTCTATTACTACACTACAATTAGAATGAAATGTATTTAAAACAGAATAACAAAATAACTGGGGAAAAGTGCAAGACTTACATTTGTTTCCTGATGTATTCCTTGAGTGTATTTGGATCGACAGAAACAGGACCAAAAGTACCAGCATTATAGTAGTAGGTACCACCGTAAGGCTGCTGTTGCTGGTAATATGTGGGGCTGGTGTAGCCCCCATAACCTCCACCATACTGGTAATTACCCCCTTGGTACTGATACTGCTGTTGATCTAAACACCATGAACAACATTTTAAAAAACTGAAATTGAGTGTACTGTTCCTTGAAGGGCTTCAAGAACCATTCAGTGTAAATTTTTTGTCCTTTCAACATGATCTAAGTTTTCAAGCAGTGAAACTGTAGTTTAATCACATTAAAAGTTGAAAACCCTGTTATTAATATTAGTATTAATTGGAGATGACTCTACCCCTACCCCCTACCCCCCATTCAAAAAACTACTTTCTTGTGAACAGTCCCATGGGCTCAACCTGTTTTAATTCGGTAAACCTGTTACTTTTCAAACTACTTTGCTGTATTTTGTCTAATAAATAAAATAAAACTATTACTGAACCTTAATTGAAACTCAGCGACGTTTCACCTAGAACTATAAGCTTCTTCATGCACAATCATTTGTGCAGGCCGAGATGCATGATGGGACACCATGCAAGGCAGTGTCCCAAAATTATTTTATTTTGTCCCAAGATTATTTTATTTATTTATCTATTTTCTGGATGTCTAATATTCACTGTATTTTGTCTATTTTAACCTCTATCCTCTGTAACAACCACAAGGACTAGCTGAAAATTCTCACCTCTGGGCGATCCTCGTCGACCTCGCCCACCCCTACCACCACGCCCACCTCGTGACCCTCTATTAGACTGGGTGCCACTACTGACTGTTGAGGATGTGGTGGACCCAAATCTGTAACTAGGTGACTTGTGACCTTTCTCTTTGGTAGGAGCACTGCTATCTGGGGACGTCTGGGCAGAACCAGGGTTGGAGCCAGCACTTCCTCCAACATTCCCTTCACCATCAGTATCCAAGTTCAGAGGAACCCACTTATGTCTGGTTCCTGATGAATAAAATATATTCTACATTTAATTCACACCCCTTGTTTATGAGAGTTCTGGCTTTAGAACAAAACTGTTGTCATAGCATGATGCACTCTGAAATTTAAATGAAGTGCTTCTGACATTCCAGTTTGGATCTAAAGCCACTATTAAATACCTTGAAACATGAAGTCAGCCATTTGCTATTGCAGTTTTATAATATTATAACATTCTTACACAACTTTGTTTGATTCTATATTTTCATTTAATGTAACATCAAACAACAAGTCAATAGCAGTCTAAACCAGTTTATTTATTGAATACACAAAAGTAGATAATGGCTTATGTTAATCACAAGTCAACACCATTTCTCTTGTTCTGGAAACTGAAATTGAAGAATGTTCCTTTTGAGTGATAACAGATGATTTGCAGACTAGACAAGGTCATGTTTTGAGTGATCACGGATGATGTACAGAGCTGACAAGGTCATGTTTGGGTGATCACAGATGATTCACAGACCAGACAACATCATGTTTAGATTACGTAACATGTAATGTTGACTTATCTAAAGTTTCCTCTGCATTGCATCATGAACAGTCTTAAGTCATTACATTTTCTTACTGTACTCTGTCTGCAGTTAGATGATCTAAGGAAGAAAACTTTACCTGTAATGAAAATTTATGTATCAAAAACTGTTGCTAGTGTAAGTCCAAGTCTTGAAGTCAACTTCTCCACACTAAACTGACCCATCATAAAGATCACGAAATAGTCATCTTGTGTGTATGATCTTTCACAAGCATAACCTTTTCATGCATGTATGGATGCTAGTGATCGCATGCATTAAATGAAATGGACTGCTATTGGTTTATTAGTGATCCTTATAAAAACAAATAGGGGGTTCCCGGGACTCCTGCTAAAATGTTTCACTAAAAACCCTGTTATGCAACTATACATTTTCTTCCACTAGTTTCTGAGTTTCACACAATTTTTCCAACCAAAGAACACACTGTAAATGTAGAACAAAAATGCAATCACAGACATTGGTAAATAAAAAATATTCACTTTCACCGTGCCATTGAAATATTGACTTGTATAACAAAATAATTCAAATAGGATCAATAAAGTACTTTATAGCATTTATAATTTTGAAATATTTAACCATAAGGATTTAAACTAACTATCTCACATTACATATTGTGCCTAAGTGTGGCTGAGTGAACCAGGAGAAAAATGTTGAAAACAAAAGAAAATCAAATAAACTCAAAGAAAATCAAAGGTACTGTGAGCCACCTCATGGATGAATTTATATAAGTTTTACCACAGGCCAACCAGGATAGACTCTTGTGGTTGTTACCTGGAGCATGCAGTGAGCCATTTGAAGATTGAGTCCCAAAAAAACCAACTTTCTTTTATAGAAAGAAAGAATAAAAGGGGTAAAAAGCAAAAAAGGCAAACAATATTTTGAATATAAAAAGATATCAATTTTCAGCATATGTTAGAAATCCACAACATATTAAACTATAAATTTTTAACAGCTTGAAAACAGTTGTTGGCATTGCCTAGTGGTTACAGCATTGGCTTTAGAACACCAACCTGGCAGGCAAGCAGTCGAGGGTTCGAGTCCAGGTTGAAAAATTTAAAAGATAGTTTCCTTATGAACTTAAAGTTTAATGCATGCATTGATCACCCAATTAAAACTTTACAGCTGAGTGAATGACTGAATTCACCTCATTCCTACACCTCATTGATGATCGATGCCATCCGTGTGGTAATAAAAATGCGAGAGCCACAAAAATGGACACTCAACACAACAACTTCCCTAGCAGAACTGAATTAAACTAATTTTCAAAGCACACGTTGTTACACACAGAATCTCAGAGACTAACTATATGAAAATGACAAAACCTAGGAAATATAACTTAGCAACTAAACACTTGTTGCTCTCTACCACAAGAGTTATTTAAAATCCAAGGCTAAGCTATGTAGTTTACACTGTCTTGCAAGTAATCTAATCATGTAAAAGCATGCTTAACAAACACACGTCAACCTAGCTACATTAGTACTGTTAAAAATACAGTTTTATGGAACTAAAAGGCTGTGAAGTATCAGCTTAACGGCTGTTGAACATAAGTTAAATTAAGTGACAATCTATACATATCCAAACAACAAAATGATTCTCTGCACTTGCCAAAGATATTGAAACTTTTTTTTAAAACTGGGGTTGTACACCCCTAATCAGGGCCTCTGATAATTAACATATAGAACAGCCTAAACCGTGCTCCGTACAGTAATAAAGCACACGGGAAGTGACGAGGGCACGAGAAAAGTGTTGAGAGAAAACGAGGCGTAGCCGAGTTTTCTCTCTGCTTTTCGAGTG
>JAOCNB020522880.1:0-14407 GCA_026546465.2 Palythoa caribaeorum
ATCATAGGTGCACAGTGACGCTTAATGCGAGATTTTTGACCATATGCTGTTATATTGACTTGGGTCAATAAGTTCACGAGTTTGGTATCAGAATAAAATACAATTGCATGAGGATTCTTGGCAAGTAGTAATGGCTCGGGAAAGAAATGTACCGGTTTCCCAGTTGAATCAAGGTCTTGCGAACTGGAGGGAATTGCGAAGCTGAAAGCAGCCAGGGTGTAGAAGCAAATTGTAATCATGACGAAACTTCTAAGTAACGGGTACGAGGAAATCCTAGGGAATAAACGAGATTATTTCAGTTGACAAAGTTTTCTGCTGGTTCCCAAGAATTGTATGTGCGAGGGTAACTAACCATTTTACGAAATATTCTGTTTGTCCGTTCCGTTTCCGAGTTTTTAGTATCTTTTCTACCTGATATATTTCTGATACTGCATCGTTCGATGTTTCTACCACTGGGGGATCGGCGCTTAACTGGGGAGAATGTTGTCCATTTAGGTAGTTTGTTGTGTCCTGTATTGGTTCTGAATTTTGTATATCAACCGAGAGTTCATTATCATTTAGTAATTCCAAGTCCTGTAGCTCTTTTTGGCTCAAATCCGGTAACTCTATGGGTCTGTCATCAGGGTCATTATACGGTTTCATTCGGTTGGCGTGCACAGTAGTGGTAACGAGATCATTATCTAATGTTCGCAAACGGAAATGAACCTGAGACAATTTTTCAATTATTCTAAAGGGGCCATGCTATTGAGACATCAGTTTAGGGGACAATCCTTTTCGACGTGTTGGAGTAAAGACCCAAACTCGTTGACCAACTTCATATGCTGGATCTTGTGCCGTCCGGTCGTAAAGTGCTTTCATCTTCTGTTGAGTTTTCTGAATATTGTCACGAGCTAATTGTTGAGCTTCCTCAATATGTGAAACAATACGTTTGCGATGTTCATCTACAGATGTCGAAAGTTCTACCTGAGGTAGCAATGAGACATCTGGAGGCAAAATTGGCTCGCGACCGTAGATGAGATAAAACGGCGAGTCACCAGTAGATTCTGAATTGGTTACACGGTAGGCAAACAGTATCGAGGGGATATGAGTGTCCCAGTCTTTCTGATCGGAGCTTACGAACATTGAGACTGCTTGTGCCAGAGTGCCGTTAAATCGTTCTACCAGGGCATTCGTCTGTGGATGATAAGCCGTGGTGTTTACTTTCTTAGTATTCATTAGTCGGCAAACCTCTTTAACTAGTTTGGACAAGAAATTCGTTCCTCTGTCCGAAAGTAACACTCTTGGTGCACCGTGACGGGGCAAGATTTCTTTAACAAGGAGGTCGGCTATGACGTGAGCTTCGGTGGAAGGGACTGCATAGGCTTCCGGCCACTTGGTCAAATAGTCAGTAAAACAGACAACATAACGGTTTCCCATATGTGTCTTTGGAAATGGACCTAATACATCCACCGACAAACGGTCAAAGGGAGCAGAAACTGGGAGAGGCAAAAGTGGTGCCTTTCGTCTATATTTGGGCGTCTTTCGCATTTGACAGTCAATGCATGTTTTGCACCAATGTTCAATGTCTTTAAACATACCCTTCCAATAGTATCGTTCTCTTAACTTTTCATAGGTTTTGTGGACACCGAAATGTCCTCCTGTGACATCGTCATGAGCCCAAACCAAAATTTCGAAACGAAGAGACTTAGGTATTACAAGTTGTGAGCGTACCTCTTTCCGACGGGAAATACTAGGTGACCATAAATGGAAGAGAAGTCCATCATCACTGAGATAATATTCGTCAATAGTAAGTAATAACGCTCTTGCTTTCTTATCGTCTTCGGGTAGGGACTGTGTTTCAAAATACTGGATAATTAATGTCAATTCTGTATCTTTATGTTGATGTTCCTTGATCTGGCCAGCCTGGAAACCTGGCTTAGCGAGAGCCGATATATTATATGGTCGTCTGGATAAGGCGTCGGCATTAGTATTTGATTTTCCTGGTCGGTGCTTAATTTCGAAATCGTATTGTTGTATCAGCAACGACCATCTTGCAAGGCGGCCAGTGGGATCCTTGATACTCATTAACCACTTTAAGGCGTTGTGGTCAGTGAAAACAATGAATTTGCGTCCGTATAGATATGTCTGAAAGTGCTTTATGCCTTCTACTAACGCCAAGGCTTCTCTTTCTGTAGCGCTGTAATTTTGCTCAGCTGTGGTAAAATCTCGTCCGGCATATGCTATGGCTACTTCTTTACCATTTTGATGCTGGCCAAGGCACATACCAATGCCATCTAAGGAGGCGTCCACGTAAAGTTCAAACGGAACTGTAAAGTCAGGATAGGCTAGAATTGGAGCTGATGTCAATGCATCCTTGAGCCTATTAAAAGCTTGTGCACATTTGTCGTCCCAACGGAAGGGGATATTCTTGCGTGTGAGCTTGTTAAGGGGGGCAGCAATCTTAGCAAAATCTTGAACAAAACGTCTGTAATAATTACAGAGACCGAGAAAACTGCGAACACCTTTAACGTTTCGAGGTGCTGGAAATTCCTTAACGGCCTTTATCTTATCTTGGTCAGGACGTATTCCATCTGCGGACACAACATGTCCTAGGTACTTGACTTCTGATTGGGCAAAGTGGCACTTCGAAGGCTTTAACTTAATGTTAGCATCTTGGAATCTGTTAAAGACTGTCGCAATGTGTTGGAGATGGTCTTCAAACGTTTTGGAGAAAATTACAACATCATCCAAGTATGTGAGACAAATTTTCCAAGACAAACCATGGAGTACAGCTTCCATTAGGCGCTGGAATGTGGCAGGAGCGTTACACAAGCCAAACGGCATAACTTTAAATTGGTAAAGACCACTGTATGAAACAAAAGCTGTATGGTCACGTGACATCTCATCCATTTCTATTTGCCAATAGCCACTCATAAGATCAAGTGTAGTGAAATATTGTGTACCCGTGAGAGCATCTAGCACATCGTTTATACGCGGTAAGGGATGGCTATCCTTAGTTGTCAAGGAGTTTAGTCGTCTGTAGTCCACACAGAAACGTGTCGATCCGTCTTTCTTTCTAACAAGGACAATAGGTGAAGCCCATGGGCTGGTGGATTCCTCAATGATGTCTTGGTTCAACATATCCTCAATATGTTTGTCAATCTGTTCCTTTTGTATCTGTGGGGCTCGATAAGGTCGTTGTCTAACTGGTTGATTACCAGCTGTGTCAATATGATGCTTTACAACAGATGTGCGCCCTAACTCTCTTGGAGAATAAGCGAAGACATTACGATATTCATTGAGAAGGGCGACTAGTTTTATCTTCTGTTCAGGAGTCAGAGTTGTGTGTGATAGGTCCGGATTAACTTTTTGTACGTTATCGGGACTTGTTGTTGTGACGTCTGAAGGATTAGTATTACTAACATCTTCATCGGTCAGGTCGTAAGTATAAAACGGTTCTGTCATAGGCTGCAAGGTTCCAAGTGTCGAGTTTTTGTAAACTTTGACTGGAATTGCGTTTGGATTTAGTAACCGAACAGGGACAGTTCGATTGTTTGATACTTGTACAAGTCCTGTTGCTGCGTAAATAGAATACTTTGAAGGCAGTAAGGGGCTTGTGTCAAATAGTCGTACACACCCAGGGGAAATTGAATCGTGGACACCCGCTAGAAGGAAAGTCTCAGAAAACGGTTGTAACTCCATTGTTTCAATAACTTTTACTTTAAGGATTGGTTCTGATGAGTCTTCAACACTTTGAGGTAATATTCGCATTTCACTTGTAACAAATTTGTCTTGATATTCAATATGTTTAGGTGTAGGTTTGCTATTCTCTTCTGTATCATATTTGGCAACGTTTTTTCTTTCTATTGTACCAATAGAGATCATATCTGTTTTTCCAGTGTTTTCTTCCCTTATCTCTTTAGATAAAAATTCATTTTGATTTGATACGTGTGCTTCATTTTCTTCGTGATCAGCCAATTTCACTGTAAAATTTTCATCAATGTTACATTTTATGTACTTCTTTGTTTCTTCTTTGTCACACATTTCTTCATTATTGTCTTCAATACGCTTCAAGGCTTCCTTATCGCCGAGTATTGATTCACTGGTACAACTGAAATATTCTTCGTCATTATTTGCAATAGAATTCGAGGCTTTCTTTTCGCCGAGTATTGCTTCATTAGTACAACTTAAATTTTCTTTAATGTCTTTTTCAACGTTTATAATTTCATCATCATTATCATCATAATCATCATCATCATCTTCCTGTTCATCACGTTCATTTGTACTATTATCTTCAAGTGGAGAAGGCAAGGTTTCATCATCAAGGATATGGGTGCAGTCTTGTTTGTTTGTCAATGCGACTGGGTGTGGATTCTTGCTGTTGGCTAGAGTGGCGGCCAATTCATCTTGTTGTTCGGCCATTGTAAGTGCAGCTGTATCCTCTTTAGGAAAACGTAATACTCTAGTATTTGCGTCGATAATACAATGATAATCATTAATAAAATCTCGGCCAAGAACTACATCATATGCGAGGTCTGGAATGACAACCAATCGTTGGTGATACGTAACATTAGATAAGGTAAACTCTAATGTAAAATGTCCAAGGACAAGAAGTTGCTGGTTATTTACTGCTTGGAGGGTGCGAGTATGACTCGGTTCCAGTGGAGTACAACGAAGATGTGGTTGTTGTTGCCACCAAGCAAAGCTGCAAGCAGAAATGGAGGCTCCGGTATCCACGAGTATTGGGGTAGGTTTTCCATGTACCTCTGCTTCAATTACCATGGTATTAATCTGGATAGGTGCAATGTCTTCTTGATTATGTGGATCATCCATACCCAAGAGTGGAGAAAGACAATCCGAATTTAATGAACTTACGGGAGGTACGGTATAACCAATCTGTACATCGTTTGAAGAATTATTTGTACAAGAAGTAGTTAATGGTGTGTTAGAAACTTGACTATCTGTACGATCTATGTCTCTATAAACATGGTCATGTAACGATGAATAACCTCGATCCTGGGATTTTGGTTTGGTATCAAAGTCCTGTGGAATATCGTCGTTAGAATTTGTAAGGCTTCGGGCTCCCACACCTCCCGTATAAGTGGGAGCCCGCTCTAGTTTTCCGGGCGGGAACGTACAAAGTTCTTTGAGTACTGGGGACGAGTAAAAGGCCTTCCAACGAAGGGTGTTGTTGACCTGGGGCGAGTTTGGTCTGGGATGCGTGGGTCGCGAAGAAATCCGCGGCAATTACGAGCAATGTGTCCTACTCTACGACAATTATTGCAGATTACTTCGCCTGATGTGGTACGTTGATTACGTCCAGTTGGGTTATAAGTACGCCCAATTCCAAAACGAGTTTGTCTTGTTTGGATCTGGTCCATCTGGTCTTGTAGCTTTCGCAAGTCATTGCGTAGTTTGTAGACTTCAGGAGAACTAGTAAAACGCTGAACATTTGGTCTTCCAGCTGGTAGCTGCTCATTATCATAAGCTGCAAGACGAGAGGTCTGTTTTAAACTTTTCAACTTCTGAATTTCATCACGAAGCTGTTGTATTTCGCTTGAAGGGGTTACAACATTACTCGCTGACGATACGTTGAGCTCAGCCAGTTGGTCACGAAGTTCTTTTATTTCATCTCTAGGTTTCAAGGAACTCTTGATTTCTTCCATTAGCTTTTGTACCTGTGTGAGATGATGGTTTGAGGTTTCTTGATTAACTGCCGTTTTCAAACGTGCAAGAGTCACTGCCTCCTCAGTACTCTGGGGCGAATTTAAGATAACGTGGCTTTTTACGTCTGGAAGGAGACCTTGTATAAAAATATCTCGAACTTCGTTGCCTTTAATACCAAGGTGGTGACATCTTTGGAATATATCCTTGCAGTAATCTTCTAGGGATTCTGTAGGGGCTTGTCGGCGATTGTTAAGCTCTTGTCTGAGCAGGAACTGGAGTGGGGCATTGCTGAATCGAGTTCTTAGGGCTTCTAATGCTGTGTTGCTGTCTTGTTGAGTGGCCTGGGGGAGGTGTGCGAAATAGGTACTGGCCAATCCTTCTAAGTAAAATGGCAGAGCATTAGCTTTCCTTTGGGGCGACCAGCCATTAAAGTCAGCGAGACGATTAAACTTAATTATCCAGGCGTTGACATCATCCTGTGGGTGACCATGAAAAGGCTTCAGCTTCAGTGTATGAGTTCCAGGAAGGCGACGCTGTTCGTCTTGTTCTTCAAGGCTTTCTTGAAGATTTTGAATAGCTTCTAAAATACTTGTACCGGTGGCCATTTTGTCTGCTTTGTATTGAGATGTGGCGCCAATAGCGTTGACAGTTCCACGAGCTGCTGTAGATGCTTCGTAAGGTTGATGAGGATTGGCAATGGCTTGTCGACGATGACCTGTATGAATAATTAGTTCTGTATTTGGATCTAAAACTTCTGTAGTGTTGCGGGTTTGAAGAGGATTTTCTGGATGATGGGTGGCGTTGGCTTCCGTCAAGCGAGGGGCGTAGTTATCAAAAGTCTTTTGTAGAAATTGATCGTGTTCTTCTACTTGCGTTTGTAATAGCTCCAAGAAATCTGTTGGATCTTCGTGTGGTGTACTGTGCTGTTGAGGAGAAGTGCAGCGCGAGAGATGCAAAGGAGAAATTACTGCTGGAAGGTCACTATCTGTTGACTTGTCTGTAAAGGTTGAGCTGGATCGTGATTCGCCAAAATGATGTGTTGAAGAGTAGTTGACGTTTTGGGCAGCCAATGGAATACCAGCACCAATATCTTGGGAGTTGGCTTGCATACAATGACCGTCACACCCACTTGCAGTTTCGCGAAGTAACCCTACTTTTGTTCTACTTCGAGTTTTAATAGGAGAAAAATTTGAGGCAAGAAAGCGTGGTAGCTTTGACATAGACAAAAATGTTAGACAATTGTTGAAAAATAAAATGTATAAACAACAGTCAATGTAAAACCGTTTCGGAACGAACAACAAATACGGTTACTTAAAATAAAGACAATTAGCTAACAATTGTAACAAATACGCCTTTCAAACAAGCACGATTAACACAATATGAACAAATGACAACCCAATAAAAACAGAAACTAGTTAACTGGAACAGGAACAAAACAAAACGGATAAAGCTATGGCTAAAACCAGAGCAAAATACAAGAACTAGATAAATGCTTGTACAAACACATTCGTTTAAATCTCTCAAAACTACTAAAAAATAAAATTTTAATTGTCAAAACTTACGCTTTGCTGAGAGGTAAAACGAGATCTTGGAGTCTCACACCAGTTATTAGAGGACGCTTCAACTTCTTCTTTCTCGCTTTATTCTTCTTCTTATTCTCATTATTCTTCTCATTCTTCTTATGTCTTTTATTTTTACATAACCTCTATTTATACTATTTCGTAGGTAACCAATATTACTTGTTTATCTGTTTTCTCTAAAGTTATTAATAGGAACTTACGAGAAAAGTACTCTAATTCTACATCTTATATTGATGCTAGAAACTTGCTAAACATAAAACTAATTGCTAACTTACGAAACTTGTAAACAACTTAAGAGGTATATTGGTACCAGTAGAAATTATCTGGTATCGCAAAACATTGATAAACTAAAGAAACTAAAGTGGAATTAAATTGAATTCTTTTTATATTACTACTCCTATAATTATTTCTTTGTCTAGAAAACAAACAACAATCATAAGTTAAGGACCTACACAAAACGTCATTTTACTAGTCTCTCATTATAAATAATAAATGATTTCAAAGTTCCTGTTAGTTAATGGATCATCTGCTAATTGATCCGATTATAAATAATAAATGATTACAAAGTTCCTGTTAGTTAATGGATCATATCCGCTAATTGATCCGATTATAAATAATAAATGATTACAAAGTTCCTGTTAGTTAATCGATATTTTTAAAGTCCATTAAGAAGAGCAGGTGTTTCTTGCTAAAAGTCACAAATTGTAATATAGGTTAAAATAGGGATATTGTTTTACTAGCGACAGCTGGTGGTTAGCAGGTGGCACTAGGATAAACATGTTTACAAAACTATTTTCTTAAAATTCCACCTAAATTCCTTTAAAACTACAAACTTATAACTTATAGACGCGTTTATGTGTTCCAAAAATGAGCTGGAAAATTTGATAGAAACTGTACCGTAACAATATTGTCGTTACATCCCCTTTCTGTTTTCATTATCGCTGCCATTACCATTACCATTTCCATTACAATTACCATTATTAGTGTAATTTTTGTTGCTATCCAATATGGTTGCCACCAAACCTACTATCGTTTTTCCTGTCCAGTCTCGCGGTCATTGTCTCTTGCCACTTTTTCAGATGGAAAATTACATTGTCATTGTCTGTATAGTTTAAAACTTACATTCACATTTTAATTTGCTGCATATGTAATTAATAGGGACCGATCGGACTCAAAGGTGATCAAGGAGAAAGTGGCCCGCAAGGAACTCAGGGAGTGCCTGGCGATAGTGGCCTTGATGGTTTCCCAGGCCTTCCCGGTCCTTCTGGGCCTCCTGGCCCCCCTGGACCTCCCGGCCGTACTGGGGCAGAGGGAAGGAAAGTAAGTGTATTTTAAATGACTAAGAACTAAAACCTAACGGTTGAATTTAAACAAAGATACTTATATTTTCTTTTTAAATTCAAAACCAACAGGTAAGTTTTAAATTTTAGCGGTTTTAAGTCAAGTAATAAGAATGAAATTCAATCACTCTTTGGCGAAATTTAAACTGAGAACACTTTTAATTGGCGAAACTTAAATTAAAAACTTAGGTATTTAATTCATTAATACCTAAGTTTTTAATTTATGCGATATTTTGAGTAGTTGAACTCGGCAAACAAGATGTTTCAAAATGTTCCCGACCTGCCTTATGTTTCGCCTTTAAGATCGATCGATAGATAGATAGGGTTTAACAATAGACAACTTTTTAGCTTATAACGTAAATAGAGTTTCTAATTAGATCGTTTTTCCTTGGAAGGCCAGTATTTTAGGTTTAATATTTTAAGTTGGAAAAACCTCTCTCGCCAGCAAAAAACACAAAGAGCGATTATGGTATATAAGTCATTACACGGCCTAGCTCCAGATTATCTCAAAAGTAAATTTCAGGAACGTCAGGCAACGTATACCCTAAGGGACTCTAAAAACAAACTAAAAGTGCCTTTCCCACGCACAAACTATTATAAAAATAGTTTTAGTTATAGTGGGGCTACTCTATGGAATAGTCTTCCACTTCAGGCAAGAAAAGCAGAGTCTCTTGGGGTATTTAAACGGTTGCTTGACGGTTTCATATAGTAGCACGGCATTCTTGGAAACCAGCTCTGTAATTAGTATAGTGTATAGTTGTAGTGTATAGAGTACTTTTTTAAAGTCTTTTTAGCTGAATGAATTTTACCGTGTTTAAATAAAGATTTGATTGATTGATTGAAGTAGATGCTCAGAAAAAAATACTGGCTCCCGAACATGAACAGCATGATAGACAAGGTAGTCGACCAGTGCTTCAACAGTCAAGTAGCCACCAAGAGCCACAAAGAAGAACCAATAAAGACCACGTGCATCCCCAGCAAACCTTGGGAGACAGTGCCAGCAGATTTTGGTAAATCCGGACGGTAGTTATAACTTAGTAGTCATTGACAAGAGGAGTAGGTACCTGTACCAAGTACAAGCTTTAGACCAGTTAGGAAAAAACTTAAGAACATTTTTGAAACTTACGGGACACCAAAGAAGGTAGAAAGTGACAACGGACCACCTTTCAACTCAAAAGATTATGAAAATTTCGCAAAAGAAGAAGGCTTTGACCCTCACCGAATCATACCAGGACATCCCAGAGTGAGAAGTTCATGCTAACTCTGAACAAGACCGAACGTATAGCAATCCTTAAAGGGAATGACAAGTATGGACGGCAGGAAGCAATCCATGACATGCTAGTATCCTATAGATCAACACCACACCCGGCAACAGGTGTGATACCCTACGAATCAATTCGAGGAGCCAGGGTAAGGACCAAACTGGACTACATCTTACCGACCACGGAGCGAGAGATTCAGAATACAAGGTCAAGATGAAAGAAAGACGGAAAAATAGAAACACGAAAGAAACACGGTTGATACTTGGCGACCATGTACTGGTGAAACAACAGAAGAGAAAAAAATGGTCCACACCGTTTGAGCCAGTGTTCTACACCGTCATCAGTATTGAAGGATCGAAGGTGACAGCATGCAGAGTGACCGACGGCAGAACAGTATGTAGAGATGCAAGCCAAATCGAGCTAGTCAACTCAGTGATCAACACAAAAGATGAAACAGGAGAAAAAGCAGACGAGGGAGATACACCCTAAATTCAGCCAGAGAGCAGCATGCAAACGGAAGTGATGCAGAGCACAAGAACTCCAAAAGAACTAGTGGATGACACCAGCACAGAGAGCATAGGCAATGCAGATGCAAAAGGGTAGTCAGGAAAAGACGCAGAGAAAACAAACTAATACATCAGAGCTTGGAGAAAACCGAGGGAGTTCAGAGCAGAGGGAGCGATCAAGAAGAAAACGACGCAAGCCAAGCTACCTCAAGGACTACATTACTACTTAGAAATCAGACACTGAACTTTATTAGTTTTGTTGATTTGTGGACATCTTTTATAAGTTTAGGAGAAATGTAATATCCTCGAGCACGTACTGTTACTATGTTATCGCTGACCAATAAAGTCAGTCTTGTATCCAATTTGCCGGACGCCATTGGGTCTTTGTTTGTTACACATAGAGGAGAAAAACCTACTTAATTTCAAGATTTATATTTAACTTTCTTGAACGGCAGATAAAGTACTTGACACTTGCAAGTACAAGTAAGCGAGCAGTTTTTTTTATTGAAACGTTAGTTTTGAAGGAAGGATACCTTTTACCTGTTTGACTTTGCTCGGTATCTTTAAATGTTTTTGAACTTCGAGTTTATAGTAAATAACAAACTTCCCAGCTTTGTGATCAGGTGATTACGAAGCTTTGCCGTCTCCCAAGTCGTGCATTTAAAACTTTCAGTTACCTGGTCATGAATCCAGTGACAAATAGAAGCAGTATGATATTCATGAAAATTAAAATAATAATTTAAAAAACAAAGCTGTCTTCACTACAACTGATTACACGAGGTCAAAACGCTCAGATGTGGCACTGAGTGTCAACAGTTTCTGCTTCGGAATGAATCTTTGCCTGATTGGTCGCTTGAGCCATTTGCAGTGAATTGGCTTTGCGAGTTCCCGAGCGCAAAGTTTGTAATTTGTACCATTTGTGCTATGCGATTCAAGAAAAATTGGTTGCCTGACTTGTGCATTCCACGTTAAATTTCACTCGTAAAAAAATATCGTACTCGATATCGCTTCGCGATTTCGTGCAATATTACTTTACTCGTGAAATTTAACGTGGAATACCCTCGTCAGGCAACCAATTTTCCTATGAAATATCATTTTTTCAAACAATAATTTTGTAGCTGTTACTTTGTATTTTTTTTTTCAAATCTTTGAAAAAGAGTCTATAGGTATGTATAAATTAGAAGTAGACCGATATCATTGAAAGCTGTCAAAATTATGATTTTTATTGTTGCTGGGTTTGTTGCCACATTAACTTTCAAAACATTTTTTTCAAATCTTATTTCAAAAAGTTGATTTTCTGTTTTTATTGTATAATATCATGATTAATGATTTAAATTTGTGAACTGTAATTTAAATGCGGTCTCCACGGCAACAGTTGCTCAAAAAGTGTTTTTTCAAAAATGACGTCACATTAAAGTATCACTTCATGTAAACTCACTTAAATCCACCCTCTCAATCGAAACACTTTTAGTATATTTTATACTTGTTATACGTTGTATATTGGTCAGCGATCTTAATTGGTCAGCGGTCTTCGAGCAAGATGGATGTCCTTTGCCCTCGCTGCGTTTCGATTTAAAGTTTTTTGACTTTTCTCAGTTTTTTCTGTGTCTAGATTGTGTATTTTTCGTATTTATCATTATTTTTTGTGTCTATACTCATCATGAGCGTCACTCAAGAAGTGATCGATGTGCTTATAATGAAGAAATTGGAACCGATCGAGACGGCCATGAACTTTATTAACGAGCAATATGTAGCCATTCAAGCCAAACTTAACAAGATCGAAGAGGAGAATACTTCCCTTAAATTAGAAAATAACGCACTCAAAAGCAAATTCGAAATGGCTGTTATCAAGATTAACGTGCACGAAATGAGTCTAGACGAACATGAGCAGTATCAACGACGCGATTGTGTGGAAATCAAGTGTATCCCGACCACTGAAGAGGAGAACACAAGTGATCTTGTTGTTCAAGTCGCTGACCTCCTCGATGTAGAGCTGGAAGAGATTGACATCTCGATAAGCCATACGTTACCAGCTACCGATAAAACCTGGTCGAATTAACAGGGAATGAAGGACTCTCCACCTACTCCTATAATTATTGCTAAATTTGTGAGAAGAGAAGACAAAGAAAATTTCTACAAAGCCCGGAACAGACTCAAGAACAAGACCGTTGGAGACCTACAACGCTTCAACAATCTGAATCTGGATTGTGAAAATCATATCTACATCTCTGAAAGCCTGACTCAAAGAAGGAAAAAGCTGTTCAAGTCTTGCTTGAAAGTAAAGAAAGACCTTAACTTTAGATTCATTTCCACTTCGAATGGTCCTATTTTTCTGAAGAAAGATCAGCGCATTCGCTCCATCGAAATCAGGAGCGAACAAGACCTTGCTAGACTTAGATCACACTGTAATACAAAGTAATTCTCCTGCTGGTCAAAACATCATTTCTTGATCTTGGTGGCCTTCGACCTCCTGTAATGGCATCAGCTAAGTACAATTATATTACTAGAACATTGCCAAATTTATTTACTAGCTGCATGTATCTATGGCTACTACTACTGCTTGGAATGCCTGTTTAAAACCTCTTAAGGGTACTTGCAGGAGTTTGAACTGCACCGCTTGCTCTCTCTGGTACCATTTAAATTGTACTACTCTCTCTTTAAAGGACTACAAATATTATTCTGTATCTGATAATGGATGGCTTTGTTTTCAATGTCGATCAGATGTTTTTCCTTTTTTTGCTTTAGACTCTTATGAATTAGTTGAATTAGCATATAATTCTAATATTTCTTGTCTTTGTTCAAGAAAATTCTGTAAATAACAAATTGGAATCCCTGACATGCTTTGATCTTATGTCTTCCATTTCTAAACATCCCAACTTATCTAGAATTAATAGTGATTTACACCTGCCTTTAACCAGTAACTTTGATTATTACTCTACTCATGATTTCCACTCTAGTGAAGCTTTTAACTCCTCTCTTGCTAAGAGTTTTTCTGCCTTACATTTAAATATCATTCAGAAGCCTTGCTGCTAATTTTAACTCATTCTGTCTCATGCTGCAGGAATTGAACCATTTATTTCCTGTAATCGCTCTGACTGCATGAAACTAAAATTAAGCAAGGATCTGATCCTTTTGTAAATACTAGTCTTCCATCTTACCATTTTCTATCTCAACCAAGTTTATCGAATTCAGGAGGGGTTGGCTTTTTTGTTAAGGATAACTTATCCTATACTTTAAGACAAGATCTCTGTAAAAATATACAAAATGAGTTTGAATCTCTTTGGATTGAAATTGAAGTCCCACATGAAAAAAACATTATGTGGTGTAATCTACAGACATCCCAATTCTAAACTCAACATAACTACTAATTTCATTTACAGAACTGTAGAAGAAATTAACAAGGAGAAAAAATACTGTATAATTATGGGCGACTTTAACATTGATCTCCTGAACTTTGACTCAAATAAGGATACTGAAGACTTTGTTAATATCCTTGGCTCCTATTTTTTCCATTACCAAATCCTTAAGCCAACCAGAACTACTAATCATTCAGCCACACTAATTGACAATATATTTTTTAATTCTCATGAACACCAGACTATTTCTGGCAACACAATATATGACATCTCAGATCACTTGCCAAAATTTTTAATCATTAATAAATTATCCTCTTTTCCCAAGAAAACTAAAATGTACAAAAGAGACTATTCTAAATTTGACAAGTCTGATCTTATATTTGAATTAAGTGATATTAATTGGACAGATGTCTTGTATAATGATAATATCTCTAACAATGCTAATTCACTTTTTCAAAACTTTTACAACCATATTACTCTTTGCATTGACAAACATGTTCCCTTACGTAAGCTTACAAGAAAAGAAATCAAGTCTGTATCAAAACCAGGGATTACGGTATTAACAACAACTGTTTATTTCGTCTTGGAAAGTAAATTTTACAAAATCGCAGCCCGCAAAATAGCAGAGCTAGTCGAGGCGGGCTGCGATATTATTTGGATTTCTTGTGCTTATTATTAAGGGCCTTTGGATTGAAATGGAACTGATCTGTTAGGAAT
>JAOCNB020522988.1:0-14406 GCA_026546465.2 Palythoa caribaeorum
TAAACTGTAGAAGTTGAAAAGACAAATTCTCCCAAACTGCTTATACAGAAAGTATGGAACTCAGTTGGGAGAATTTACCAATACATCATTTGTCGTGCTTGGGGCTGAAAGGGTTAAAATCAAAAATGTTGTCCAGTTTCTTGTATTTTCCAACACTTGAACTGAAAAAACTTTCGAATCTCGGTGCGGCGATGTAATATCCTTCATGTCATTTCAACCCGATTCAAGGTGAAGCGAGAAACTGGAATTTATCAGCGGGAGGGATTCCTGGTAGAAGTGACATGGGAGAAGGGTACACCGAACGAGGGGAGATGGAGGACAGCTCTTCAAGCTCCGGAAGTGAAAGTGATTACAGTGAAGATGACGAGGAGTAACCAGAAAAAAACCGCTTGGGGAAGGGGTGAAGTTAGAATTGTCATTTCAGTCCATAATCACAGCAGATAGCTTGTAAAATTCTGGATTTTAAAGTAGAGAAAGTATTAAGAGATAATACTGAATATGGCAACAAAGAAACGCAAGGGGTCATTGTGGATTTCAGGTTTCTTCTATATTCTCAGGACATAGTTTCTCAAATCTTGCATTGTAACGAATTGATAAATTTACTGAGCGACAAGAAAGAATCCCTTGGGGGAAGGAGTGGGGGTAGAGATGTCGTATCTGTCCACAATCGCGAGTGATATCTTTTCATTCCTGAATTTTAAAGCGGTAAAAATTACATCGTTTGACCAGAAGAGAGAGGATTAAGATTGTCAGTCTTGTAATCTTGATAGATGCGGCACACATTATATGTAACTTTTATGTTTTCAAAAATGCAAAAAAGCATATCTAAATCAATGAAATAAAAAATTTAAGTCAAGACCAACAAACGTCACTTTAGTAAGTACAAATCGTTGTATGTTGCTTTTTGTTCGATAGATTAAGAATTTTTTTTAACAGTTTCGCCTTACTTCTGCCATTTGAGCAATAATAAATACTTTTCTATGGGCTAACCGGCATAATAAGCCGCACGTGATGTTGGGAGAACACAGGAAAAGCTTGTAAATCCCCGGCCGAAGGCTCTTGTTTATCATCGTTGACAATCGCATGTGTCCTGCAATGAATATGCGCACAGATTGATTACACCGCTACTCAAAAGTAACGGGGCTCATCAATGTATCGCTTCCTCTCGGGGATACAATGATGATCAGTGTTTACATGACATTTACATCTCGAGAGAACTGTTCACAAGGATATTTCCATTCCGAAACAACATGTTATCCCGTGTGCCGAGGATCAGGATGAGTTCAACGTGGTTTGAATTCAACCCGTCTACAAAAGATGTAAACAGTGACAAGGAAATCACAAAAAATTGGCGTGGACTCATCCCGGGTCGAGAGAACTGTTTGCGTGGATATCGTTATCTCATCCCATTGCTGACAATTGAGATGAGTTCAACGTGGGTTGAATCCAACCTGTCTACAAAATATGTAAACAGAAACAAGGAAATAACAGGATAACGGGGCGGTCTCGTCCTGGGTCAAGATAACTGTTTATATGGATGTTTCTATCACGGGTCGACATCTAATCCCAACGCAGAGAACCAGGATATGTTCAACGCGGGTCAAATCTGACCCGTCCACAAAAGTGTAAACAGAAATAAAAGAATGACAGAATACCGTGGTGGACTTATCCCGGGTCGCGAGAACTGTTCTCATGGATATTTCTATCACGGGTCGTCCTCTCGTCCTGATGCAGAGAGCCGGGGTGAGTTCAACGCGGGTCGAATCCGACCCGTCTAGAAAAGGGTAAACAGAGATAAAACCAACGAATGACAAAATACCGTGGTGGTCTCGTCCCGGTCGAGAAATGTCATGTATACGAGCCCTAAGCCGGATATTTTGAATAACACCTGTGGAGTTATGGTTACTTTCTAACTTTATTTTTAAAAACGATAAATTCATAAGTAATATTTACATGGAATTCTGACCGTATTTGGCTCGCCAAAAAAATAACACCGCACGTTATGATCATACAGGCACAGGCACAGAATCAAATTCGTCCATATCGCTATCATAAACCTCCTCGATTTCATTATCTAACTCCTCCAGTTCAGTGGCGGTGAAAAATCTTTCCAGAAACTTTCTTAAGGGAATCAGGCATACAACGAAAAATGGGAAACCGGGAGCGGCGTCAGTTAACTTGATAACGCAGAGCAACCCCACACACAGCACCTGGATAATCGTAAACAAATGCATCTTGCTTGTTTTAACGTTTCGTACGTAACTCTCATCGGGATGATGGCTTTGCGGGACAATCAAGAGTTTAACTCGATCTAGAAACTGTATGTGGGACAAGGACATCACACCGAGGTAGAGGAATACGCCGAACAACACAGCAATTGGTATAAGTCGAAGAACGGGAGACAAAAACACGCTAAACCCGATCAGAACGTGGATTATGATGTTCGTTACACGCTGTTCTTTCACCTCCACGAGCCGGGCGTGTTCCCCTGGGGCGTGGTCGGTACTCATCAACATTAAGGAGTGGAGGTGAGATACCGTATGTACGGGTGTGGCACACATCCACGGGAGGCCCAAGATGGAGCATAATCCCACAAGGAGACCAACCACAAAGAGATCTAAGTTGTACCCAGGCCATTTCTTGAGTTTGTTGTCTTTCTTGTCAAGGATGATGCCGGAGAACTCCACCTCTATGAAAATCAAAATGCTGACCAGGCTAGCGGGGATAAAGGCGGCCATTATCCAACCACCGGACATGGTCTTCTTATCCCCCATCGGATTAATCACCCATCCTCTTTTCTCTGGGGACGTCACCTGTAAAATAATTTCAACGTCGTTTAGAATTTTCTTGAACTTTTAGAGAAACATTTCTGTTCTCTCTCACACACACAACAAGCAAACAAATACGTTGTTTTAATGTCAACCTCTTTCCCATGGGAATAACGTAAAACGCCCTGATTTACATGCTTGCTGCGAATATTTAATCATTCCCTGAAGACGACATGTAATGTCGAAAATGTTCGAGACTTTTTAAGGAATTTTCACAGTCACATTTAAACCTCTTAGCTTTTTGCCTGTTTTATAACGAACTAAGCGAGTATCATGACAAAAATGCTTATAATCATATACATAATAATAATAATTATTATTATTATTATTATTATTATTATTATTATTATTATTATGCAGTATTATTGTAAAACGTACAGATACATTCACTATTAATAAAAATAGGTTTAACTAATTTCTTTTAAAACTGTATTGACCTTAAAACTCTTGTTCTTAAAACTGTTCAACTAAAATTATATCTAAAATTATTAATTCAAAATTTCAAAAAATTGTAAAAATGATATGTAATCATACCAGGAAACTATAAGTATATGCCTTAGTAACAACTCCTAAAATATGATAAATCAACAAAAAAACTAATTCGTTCATTATTGTAAGTATGATTATTGCTATTATAATTATTATTATTATTGCTATTACTAATATTGTTATTACTTTTATCATTTTTATCATTATCTTTATTATTATTATGTAGCAGTATACGCATCTTAATTATGATTATGATTATGATTAAATTATTACACTGCATTATGTTGTGAAACCTTGACAACTTTCTCGCATTTTTGTAAAAAAAAGTTTTGATTGTGCTTTGAACAAATTAATTTTGTTAATTCATTTTATCACAATTCCAGAGCAGGGGTGAAGTATATTTGTTACAAAAATTTATTTTCATTTATTTATTTATTAAGTTTTGCCATTGATTTACAAAGAAAAAAAATTATTTGGTAGGGTCACCACAACAGCTTGCGCCAATTACTGTGGACCCGAGAGTTGAGACTAGCTTAAAAAGGAATTTATCAAATTCATTTAATAATTTATGAAACGTTAACTAAAGTAATCATAACCATGAAGACCATCTTTAACCCTTTCAGCCCCAGGCAATTTATCAACATTTAATTTCTCCTTACATATCTCAAAGAAAATGATACAAATGGTAATGAGAAATAAGGTGTTGATCGAGTGGAATAATCTGTGGAAGTTGAAAAACCAAATTCTCCCAAACTGCTTCTATAGATTATGTGGAGCTCAGTTGGGAGAATTTACCAACACGTCATTTGTTGTGCTTGGGGCTTAAAGGGTTAAACAGATTTCTAAGTAGCTTGAGTTTATGTGAGGTACGCGAAATATCTCCTTATGTAATGTTGAAGTCATATTTGCTACAATTTGCAAATATTAATCCACTTCTGTATTTCCCTTGTAGCTTTTGGATAACCAGGAAAATGCAAGAAAAGTATCGACAGACCCTGGAGGAAGTACGGCTGCGGAGGAGAAGCTAAATAGTTCAAACGAGACTTCTGACGGTACCAAAAAACGCGAAAAATCTTTGGAGTAAGTGATGCTTTAATCATGGGTTGTTAGTATAATTAATACATAAATTGTTTTTGGAACAGTTTGTCTCACAAGGATGAAGCTCACTCTAGTCTCCAGGAACAGCAATGATGGTGCATGCTCATGTAATAGCACATCGAATCTATTCAAACATTTTATTCTCAATGCAGTTTTTGTTACTGACATTGTTAATACTAGAGTTAATTTCCTTGCTCCTTTTACTGTTTGTAACAAGTTGTCAATCCATATTAACATTCGAACCTAATGCTTTCTTCCTATATAGTATCAAAATTCCCAAGAGAACTGCCTCAGCGTCTTCTGGGTAAGAAAAAGGAAACTTGACTCTTTGAGTTGCTGGAAGATAGAAAAGATGGCGCACGGAGATTTTGTCTTTGAGAGTTGAAAAGATCTCCCACATTTGAGCACATCGAGATAGTGAGAGATTCATAATACAAGGATATAGAATTAGTTTCTCCATATATAACTACATCCGGTAACTTAGCAACATATTTTACCTATCTTCATTGGTGAAGATATTGATTACGTTATTTATGACTTTTGACAGCGTGCTGGTGGTTTATGGATGAACATTGCTGCAATGAAAGTTACGATTATTAAAAACATTTACTGAGAAACCAAAAACTAATTAAAAAAAGAAGCTTTATTTTACCCTAAAGACTCAACGAGTTTGTCCTAAAAGGTGGCGAGATACCGTCAGTCGTCAAATGACGACAGCAAGTGGAGCTAGCGATTTTTAAGAAATCATAGTGCTTTAACCTTTATATTTAAAAATCTTTATATATTGAAGTTATAGCTTTAGGTTTTAAGGCTAAACTCACGTTTTTTTTTCTTTTTAGCCAAGATTTGTAGTAAACTTATTCCATTCAACATTCAGGTGGTGCTTTTTAATCGTTTTAAACAAAAGCAAAATGATCTCAAATTGAGCTTTGTAGAGATGAAGTTAACCACATTATTTTACTAGCTGAGGTCACATGAGTTGGTAATGTCATGTGAGATGGTAATGTCCTTCACATCCGTTTTTTGTTTAGCTCAGCCAGTCATCTAACGACTGCTCGCACGATAACAACATTCCGTTTTCCAAATTGACCAATCAGAGAAATGCTTTTATACTCTACAAGGTTCCCGCGGGGTCTTAAAAAGTCGTATTTTTGATTTCGCTTTTTTAAGGCTTTGAAAATGTCTTAAATTTGTGAAATTTATTCACTAGGTCTTAAAAAGGTCTTAATTTTTTGCTCAAAAATTGCTTTTGTATCTTGTTATCAATTTTTTAGTTGTGCACAAGAAAAATGTTTATATGAAACACCGCCGTCTTTCTTCATCGTTGTAATCCCAACCCAATTCCCGTGTCATGATCGAAATGAGTAAAATTTGCGTAAAAAGTTGTTGATCTTAAATACTTCATGCAAGGTCTTAAAAAGGTCTTAAATTTGATCAGGTGTTAGTTGCAGGAACCCTGCAGTCTGGAAATCTGTTCCCCGACACTGCTTGATCGGAAAGCTTTTCATTGGCTACAAAGAACAATAGGAAGCAGTGTTGTACTCGGTTTAGCAATCGTTCCTTGGCAGAGTTGAACTAATAACGGTTGTAAAGGAGTCTGGCAGGATCGCCGAGTAATTAGTGTTGTCAGTGGCAAATGTAATAACAAGTTACGCATCAACTCCATTTACATGATAAGGAGTTTTACATTTTATGTTTACTTTTCCATAAATCGAGAACATAATTTTTTGTTGCAGACCACCCTCTCCCCAGCCTCCCAGGTCACCAAAGGGCAGCACCAGTAAAACAGGGGAGCGACTGTCAGACCACAGGCGGCCCGTGGGAAGAGCGAGATACAGCAGTCATGGAGGACGAGGAGTTCGCGCGGGGTAAGCTTATTGCTGTTTTCTCACTCAAAGAAATCTACATTGTAATTATTGAAGAAAATTTAATATATAAAGTGGTGTCCGTATTTACATAACTTGATGTAGCAGGAGGTTGGTAGAACACAAAATAAGCGCAGGAAACCACGACGCGAAGCGAAAGCGACGTTGTTGCAAAATGTTGGTAGTTTCTTGTAATAATTTTTCAAATTTTAGGCTATAGTACTGTAGCAAGGAACAAAGTGTGTTGGAAAGCCCGTTTACGTCATGAGAAGAGTGATGGAAACCGTGTTTACATACTGTATAATGTAAAAGAGTTTTTTGACCAATCAGAGTGCACAAATTATTTAAATTATTTTATAAAATTGTTTTATTTATTTAAATTATTTTTAAAAAATGACAATAATCTGCTCAATTCGTGAAATTTAATTTACGTATTGTTTTCGTTTATATTCATTAGGATTGTTGGTCAACCACTTGTTAAACTTTTGAAATTTCGATGTTTTTAAACGGTTAAACTTTCGAAATTTCGATGTGTTAGACATTAGATGACCTCAAATAAGTATTTGTCGAAGAACTGGATGGTTGAAGTGCATGTTTCGTACTGCGAATCGTGGATATCATGCAGTTATCTCTGTTATACATAAAAGATGGCCATGAACAAATTGAATCCTTAATATTCCCCTGCACAAATCAGTTCGTCAGTAGCCACATGCACACATTGCGATCCTATTTTTATGTGATTCTACTTATTCTAATGAATAACTGTTAAAGTCATACCTTTGACTAAAAAGTTTGTTTGTGATCTCTTATTAAGGGCGAGCCGCAGTAATGAAGAGAAAATGAAAATGGCGGAGTTACAAGCAAGACAAAACCAGGTAAAAGGGGAATGAATTTTACTTTTGGGTGTTCAATTGGTTCGCTCTTGAGAACAAAGAATTTCATGAGTTAATAGCTAAGAATAAATCATCGGGATTTCTTATTTAAAAAGGTTGTAAAATGATTGGTATTTTCAAAAGCAATTGTTTTCATTTTTTATTTTGTTTTTTAGATAATTGGTGAACTTAGGCGCGAAGCATCAGAAAAGCAGGAGATGTTACGTGAAGAGATTGAAAGGTTGAGGGTGGAGAAAGAAGAGGTTGGTTTGTCAGTTTGTCTCAACTGGCGCTCACTGTGTTGGTTTCTCGTGACTTTTTTTACAGGAGTCCACTATTTTCCTACTGCTGTGATCATTTGAGTAAGCGACGCACACGGTCAGTCATATCAGGCTGTGTTTGCTTTCTATGGCAACCTTTGGACCAATCGACAGCAAAATATGTCGTTTCCCTCTTATAATAATGGAAGGAACGAACTCTTCTATTTTCCTATAATAATAAAATGCCCCGTGCCATAATATCAACGAAACCCTCTCCTGCCCATGTAATAGCAACCCTCCCTTCCCATGATAACATTAAATCACCCCATCTTCCTATAATATCAACAATTTTGGTTATTTTTAAGAGCGAAAAGAGGTTGAAAGAGGAACACGAAGCACAACTTGGTGCAGCCCAGGAGCGTATTTCACTACACGAAGTGGCAGCTAAGGTGAGTCCTGTTCACGCACGGTGTATCTTTGACAATATAAATATTTTATTCCACATTAATAAATTGCGTTTTCCTTCAGGAAAGAGAAACAAAGTTAACGGAGGAAGTTCAGTGTCTGAAGTCAGAGTTGTTAAAGGTACAGTCACATCTCTCCTATCAGAGGCCTCTCCAATACGAACAGTTTAATTCCTATGTCGCGACGTAAATCTTACAGATTTGTTAATACGTACAACACTGTCAGACTGCCTTGTTTCGGTCTGTATAACTAGCACCAGGGTCAGGATTGACTTTGTTGTTGTTATTGTTATTGTTGATGTTGCTGTTAATGTTGATGTTAATTTTATATTGGTGTTATGATGTTGGTATCTAGGTCGATGTATTAGTAATAATAGCAGTCTGCTATGTGGTCAGTATTAAATATTCATCCTACAGTCTTGGCCACACATTGTTCTCAAAGTGGGCAGGATATTGGAGAAGCGATCTAACATCGGATAAAGCGTACAAAAAGTACCCCGTAGTAAAAGTTCTTGTTTGTTGTGAATGTAGAGGTGAATAGTTTCCTTGTATTTCTATAACTGCAGCAATGTAACAAGCTACAAGACAACTACAGCATCGTATTGTCATTACAAGAGCAGTTGGCAAGACTGCAGCAGGTACGCATGTTATAAAGGAATATTACGAACTTTTATATGAATGTTTGATGTAATATTTTTAGTATACTTTCCTGTTTTATCCCAAAATGTTGTTCTTTAAACCGTTTTGTTTTCTCTCTTTAGGAGCAACTAAGACAGCAGGCAAAGCAAAAGGTTTGTCGCGATTAACGTTTGTTTCACCAGCAATACTTGACTGTTATTCAGCTTCTTTTTCTTATGACCATGTTTATGTTAAAATATTATATTTCCACGAAGAAGGAATCGTCGTTGGCACGAATGCGATATGAATAAGATAGAGCAACGTATATATTAATGTAAAGGAAATTATGTGGATTGTATATTAATATTAGTAACAATAACTTGAAACTAGTTGAACTTGGACGCTTCTTCACTCAAATAGAGCGGTACTACAACCTGCTCTGTTCTAACATTTTATCAGTTTTACCGATTATGTTCTCGTCTCAACTTTTTTGTGCCAATTTGTCCCATAATAGAGAACTCCGTTAGCATTAGGGTTACATAATTGCTCAAAAGTTATAAAACCTTTTAGGAGCTTCCTGATGATCGTGAATTAGTTATGATGTTGGAATTCATAGATTTCTTTTTTCTTTTGCATTTTCTAGCGACAGAATACATCAATGCACGCACAAAACGATGGAATCAAGAGTTCTGTGTGTAGCGTCATGTAGTACAAAGAAATCGTTTGAGCAGGAGCTGTAACAGTGTAATATGACCTACAAGAGTTGTTATATGCAGAAAAAAATGAACAGAAGAAAAAGTACATTTATTATGTCAAAGTGAAGGAAGAACTGGGGTAAAAGTGCTCCTATAACAACAGAATCAATGATATCGAAATAGTTTCTAAGTGAAGGGAACGCTTTCTTTTTAAGTTAATAACTTCCAGTAGCGTTGTAGACCTGAACCTGAAATGATCAGTTGAACGCGTTAAAATGCTAAACACTCGAGGTTTGGTCTCTAAAGAACAATTCTGAAGCCTTTTGCTATTTCGATAAAAAAAATCGTTGAATTTCTCGTCAAAAGCGCAGCGCGGTAATGACGTCATGGGTCAGACGCTAGCGTAAAACGACTGGCGGCTACTGCATTGCTTTTGACCGACCATATTATTTGAAATTTAACAAGAAAATTGCTTCTAGTAATTACAAGATTGCTACTTTTTCTATGGACTTTTTTGTCAAACGTGCCTCAGTCTAGTCACAGGGGTAGAAATTTCTATTCATAGCATTTATAGCCGCACAGCGCTATTGGACAAGATCAAAGAAATTTTGAATTGCGCTTTTTCCAATTAAAACATTTTCCAAAAGCGTCCAAACAAAAATTTGTACATATTAAAATTAAAATTTTTGCCTTTCAAAGGTATTTTAATACTTGTAATATTTAAGATTTTTATATAAGTTAAAGACATTTGTATTTCAATATTTGGGTTTTTTTTACAGTCTGAGGTTGAAAAGAAAAACCAGACTTTTCATTCTCAATTGTTACATTATATATATTGTTACCACAACACCTTCCTAAAGGAAAATACAGAACGTTGACTCTACATACTAAACTTCTAACTGTTGCACATCTCTGGTGCTGCCTTTAAAACAGCATTAACATGTTCACACTTAGGAAGCGATTTTTACGAGGCGGCTTTGTACGCCTAAAGTTTTCATATATTTGTTAAAGCTAATATTGTTAAAATTTGTTTTAAAATGTCTAAGATATTCTTACACGCCAATTAATTCGTTATTTATCCGCGGAATTTGGAATGCAGTATGCGACAACACTCGATAGCCAAGATTTGTTAACAAGAAAGATATTCGTTACCAAAGAGAGTAAGCTTTAATGCGTTAAAACATCAAAGCATAAATTTTAAATATTAACGAAAAGTGAATAAAAGAGTAAATTATGTCTTAACAAGAACAGTAATTGATGTTGTGACTGGCATATTGTTAGCATGTGTTGTGGGAAGGGAGGTCTAAGGAAGGTGACATGTGTCAGGAGAAGGAAAGTGGTATGTGTCAGGGGAAGGAAAGTGGCATGTGTCAGGGGAAGGAAAGTGACATGTGTCAGGGGAAGGAAAGTGGCATGTGTCAGGGGAAGGAAAGTGGCATGTGTCAGGGAAGGAAAGTGGCATGTGTCGTGGTAAGGGAGGTGTAAGGAAAGTGACATGTGTCAGGGGAAGGAAAGTGACATGTGTCAGGGGGAGGAAAGTGACATGTGTCAGGGGGAGGAAAGTGGCATGTGTCAGGGGGAGGAAAGTGACATGTGTCAGGGGAAGGAAAGTGACATGTGTCAGGGGAAGGAAAGTGACATGTGTCAGGGGGAGAAAAAGGAGGGTAGGCTGGGTGAACAATTATAAGCAAGCGAAAGATGAAAAGAACATCTAAAATATATTCGATGAAATTGAATATAAAGGCGCTTCAAGACAGCATTGCTCATATTGTCAGCTTCCACTTTGTTGTTTAAAACGTGCCTCCTCCCGTCCAATGGCCCCAATCAGTTTATACTAACACACTCTGCTTGCGATTGGCCATTGAGGTGGCCACTTTCTTTGCCAAACAAAATAGCGTTATTTGTATGATGTCGTATTTAGTGACCACTTGCTGCAAAAAACCATTACATGTAAAGTTTAAATCAAAATAATAATTAACAATATAATAATATAGGATTAAAGAATTAGTCTAAGTTTCGTAAAAGAGATTAATACCCGTGGTAGATTATTGAAATTACAAAAGTGTAAATTTAGGTCGATCGTTTAAAAAAATTGTTTTCATGCGGGATTTTGAATTCTGCTTGTTATTTTCATACCGTGCCATTTACCTGCTTGGTCCGGTCAACGGGGCTCTTAAAATCGATTAAAATTAACAAAGGGTTTGGGAAAATTAAACAGTGGTCAGAATGGTTAGTTGCTTTGGAGCAACCAGAACCAAAATTTATCATTTCGTTAATTTCGTTAATTACCAGCTTTTGAGCAACAGGGGCTGATGTGTTGTAGTTAACTGATTTAAAATTTGTGTTAATCCTGAACAAGTTTATGAGTCGTTTAAATGAAGTTTACTTTCTACAATTTTGCCGGACCAAATACATTGCTCACGAGTGTCGTTTATACTTTGTCGTTGAAATGCATGAAACAGACATGGACACAGGAAACTAAATCCCGGGAGGGGGTCCAACGCATTCGATTGAAAATCATACGCGCCTGGCCCTCCGATATAAAACGCAGAGGATAATTATAAATTCATTCTGCTAAAGACTGCACTAATTAGTTGGATTGAGGTAAGAACAATAGATTTTGCTCCATTATTATTGTGCGAAGCCGTGTAATTTATTGAATGGTCCTACAGTACAATGTGTCATTTATATCATAGGGCCGTATGACTTAATGTCCTGTTTTATATTCAAATTTGTTTGGTTCATTTTTTTTAGATTAATATATTTAGTAATTTCCTCGGTTTTTGTTCGAATCTTGTGACTTAATTGAGTAATAAATGAAATTTCTTAGTCTTTCCAGTGTGAGCCATGGGTTTTTGCAGTTTCGTCTTTCAATTTCGTAAAACAATCGCGCAGCTTTTCCTGGATCAATTATTTGTTTTAAACGATTCCCAAGGGTCCCACTCCACTTTATTTGTACTCGTCACGTTCAAGTATTGTATATTGTATTATACGTGTTAGTTTTGAGCACAGCTACATAAAAATTTTGCCATCTCCCTGAATGTTACATTGGATGTTTCTTTTGCAAGGAATACTGAACTTAAGGGTAAGGATTTGTGTTTGAAGATGATTAGTTCATTATTGATAAATAGATTGTGTTCGTGTCAGTACCCAGCCAGTTAATTAATTGTTTTCGTTGACAGTCGCCCAACGAAATTCGTGCAATAAGCAGAGGCAGGCAGGGATACAGGAAGACCTACTAGCTATACTTTCGCAATTTTCGTGGGAATTTCTAGAAGTGTGTTGTTGGGTGTGTTTTCCCGGATGTTTGTATACCCTTGTATGATGAGCTCAGTAAAATGGACCGTCAAGTTAGAGTTTTTACTCCCAGTATACAACTGCCTTTAACCTTAAATACACAAGCTATTTTGCAGACATGTATACATAAGGAAAGGGAAGGGGGGGGGGGGAGGGTTTGAATGAAACACCCCCCACCCCCTCCGCTCCCCCTCCTTACTAGCTCTCTTTTGCCAACTGGCTAGGCTTAGCAACAAGCTGACATTTCAGCAACCACTGTAGCTTTTCTACTCATTTAAAATAAGATATATATGTATATATATAGCACATTTTTACCTATGCCATGATATGGCCATTCTTCTGACCTCGCACGCATTAATCTATTTTTGCTGCAGTTTAGTGTCTGAATAAGACGCCAAGCGTCAAGACGATGCTTTCCAAAGAAACGGCTTCACCTCAGCATTCTGTTCATTCTGGATACAGCCAGGACTCGGCACAACCAGTTGTATTAAATGAGAATCAAGAGTCTTGCGTTTCATTTACTTCTTCTGCAGTTATAGCAATTAATGTAAGTACTAGCTCTCAGTACACACAGCAATTAGTGTAAACCGTGGCTCTCAATGCTCCATTTTCGTGTTTTCGCCTTTTAAGATTCTCCTGACGAAAAAGTTGTTTTTATCAATACAGCCCCAGATTAGTGTAAGCTCTGGGTTTTTAGGGTTTTTTTTTCTAACTTCCTTTTTTCATTTAGCTTGATAATCATCAATTATTTACGACTCGGATACAGGATCAGATGTGTTTGAGGCCAGACCACTAATCGCGGCTCGTTTAGTCTGAGACTTAAGATATATTCCTCAGCTGACATAGTGACTACTCTACGCATTTATAATTCAACTGAAAATATGACGTGGGTTCTTTTAAATATCTAAATAGAAGTTCGAGAGATTTGGCTTACTGTTTAACGTTCTTAACCGAAAAGACGGGTCCATTTGCAGATGTTTGGAGGTCTAACTGTTTGCAGAGGTTAGAGCAAAGTCAGCACCTTCTCCTCAGTTATTTCAAGACCCTGCGGAATGAGGGTCCGGCCGGGAATCGATTTCGAACCTCCCGCATAGCAGACTGGGAACTTATGAACCTGGCTATTGACCTGGCGGATCGTCGTCGTATTTTTATGATTGTAATAATAGTATAACGCCCTTTTATTGACAAAACCTTTTTATTTACTGTCCAAGGTATTTAGCCGTGGGACTAAGTGCTAAGATGGTACAGACCGCAGCGCATTACAGAGGTAACAACGGAGGACGGACGAAAACTCCGCGGAACCAAATTGAAACCAACCAAATCTCATCACGCAGGAACCCAGAATTCGAAATCAGATCAAAGTGGCGTGTGCTCACTGAATCACGTAAAACTCAAAATAAAACCCCAAAATTAAACCAAAAATAGGAAATTGCTTGTTATCAGAGCATCTCAATGGTTCTGAACGGTAGCTAACCATTAGTCGCACTCAATCCTATACTGCTCTTACCTTTTTAGGACGATACAAAGGAAATGTTGCCGTCCCAAATCAAACCTCCCAGTTTCCTCCCTCTCGGAGTGCTAAGTCTCGTGTTCTGCTGTCTGCCATTCAGTATTGTCTCACTATATAACGCCACTCAGGTACGTATGAAAACTAGAGCCACAATCATCAGATTATTAATAACGTTATCGCTATTGTTATTTATATTTTTATTAAGATATTCATGGTTAGACATTAAACCGAAGACGGCCTATGCTGTTCTGAGAATAGAACATCACTTAGCAGTCAAACTTGCCAAAATGATCACAACAAAAAAGTGATAATTTTTGTGTCAAATTTCGATACACAAGACAAGACAAGACAAGACAAGACAAGACTTTAATGGCTCCTTATACTGCTTTGGTACATCGGAATATTGCCAG